>CAUOQF010000329.1:0-15946 GCA_963457715.1 Argyresthia albistria | reverse complement strand
TGTCCGTCCGTCCGTCCGTCCGTCCGTCCGTCCGTCCGTCCGTCCGTCCTGTCTGTCACCGGGTCCGTCTGCACGAACCGCAATAGCTAGAAAGCTGAAATTTTCACAGAATGTGTATATCTGTTGCCGCACCAACCACAAATACTGAAATACGAGAGATGTTGCAAATTAAAGGGGGCCCCGATACAAGAGACGTGTTTAGATACACTTACGCATTTCAAAATGGATATCTTGACTGAAACTGTTTATTTATTGTCATAGCAACCATGTCATAGACACAAATACTACACATTTAAATATGATAGCATATTTCGCGTCAACCCACATGGTTGTGGTTAGCCGGTGCGGTATGATGTAGACTCTCAATCCGGAGGTCGTCGGTTCAAATCTCGTGAAGGCATAAACTTTTTAAATTTTCTTTTTGTGTATTTTTGAAGTAAAACTTCTTGGGGCACGGGGGTAAAATTTATTTAACCTCTCAACTGTGGGTTATTCATATATTTGCTTTTCAATCGCTACTAGCCGGGTGCTATCACGAGTGGCTAAGAAATGTAACGGAAATTGGAATCGGTGACGTCAGGGTCGGCTGAAGACTTTTAAAACCGCAACTATTTTCAATACGGTTTTTAACTAATCAGATAAGATAATAATACATTCGTACAATAAAGAATGTTAATTAGTGAGAGAAAAACCTGATGAAACGTTAACAAATAAAAATTATTTTAAGCATTCTTCCACGAGTTCTTGATTTCCGGTATGGCCAAGATGGCGCCGCCGCCGCCGCCTGACATGACTCAAACTACTTCGTTCAACCTCTTTGTTGGAACCGGAACTTATGTTTGACAGCTGTGCGATGCGATCCATACAGTTTGTAAGAAAAGAGTTTCATCAATGTCACACGGGTCGATATGGATTTCTAAAACAAGCAAAGCAATGCATACATTTGAGCGAGACGGCTTAAAGACGTGACGTCAGATGGTATATAATCTGAGCGAGATGCAAATAGTAGTGACACTATTGAATGAGTTAAGTATATCACCACGAGCGCGACAAATTGTAGATAAGGTATGGTGGGAAATAAATGACATGACGTATTAAAAGTAAGTACAAGTATAAAATAATTTCAAATAATCGGACGTCTGAAACTTAAAAGTAACTTGAAGCAGAGATTGGATCTCAAAATTGGAAATTTAAATCTCTTTTAGTATAGGTAGGTATAGGTGTATAGTATAGGTACCACTTAATGATCTAGCTACAGAAGTTTTACTTCTAACACGTGTACGGTGCTACACGCGTTTTTTTTTTTATTGTTTTGAGTGCTTTTGATTTGTTGTACGATGGTACGGTACCCTTCGTGTGCGATACCGACCCGCACTTAACCGATTATTTCTGAATGTGCTCTCTCCATGTTTGTCGCCTGTCTAAGTCGAAACCAAGGTAATTTTCAACTGTCTTATGTGGTAGAACATCTTCACCAAGTTTTACTGTTGGGCAGTCGCCTTTCCTCAATGTGAAGGTGATGTGGTTGGATTTGCTTGCACTATCTTTAATTCTCCGCCTATTCATCCAGCTATGCACTTTATCTAGGTGCTTCTGTAGGGTGTTTGAAGCTGCCTCTGGATTCTTGCTAGAAGTCAACACAGCAGTGTCGTCTGCGAAAGTAGCTGTCATCACAGTTTTCGATTCTGGCACATGAGGTATAGATCAGGTATAGAGTAGGCCCCGGAACCGATCCTTGTGGTACTCCAGCTTTGATTTCCGAGAATATCGATGTAGAGTCATTGATTTTGACATAAAATATCCCAACTTTCTATGTAGGACTTTAGAAGATGGAACATATTATGCGGTAGTAGGTTCTTCAGCTTGAATAGTAGTCCTTCATGCCAGACCTTATCGAACGCTTGCTGTACGTCTAGAAATACTCCAGAACAGTATTCCTTTTCTTCCAGCGCAGTACGTATTTTTTCACATACTCTATGTACCTGCTCTATTGTCGAGTGGTGACTTCTGAAGCCGAACTGGTGATCTGGAATTATTTTGTTGCTTTTCATACAGTCGTTCAATCGGCGCGATATTATTTTCTCAAATACTTTCGACAGCACCAGGCTTATAGGTCTATAGGATGATACTTTATGCTCTGGTTTTCCAGGTTTCGGAACCATTGTTATTTGGGAAACCTTCCATATTGCGGGATAGTGTGAAGTTCGTAGAATACATTAAACAGTTGGTTGAGGATGATGTTCCTAACTACGAGTAAGTAGTTTCTCATTTTAAGTTAATTCATTTACACCTTGTATAATATTGTTTTGTCCTTTCATTGATGATAATTGATAATATACTTTGGGCGTACGTGTACGTGTGGGCAACGAAGGTAGTAATAATGTACATTAACTAGCATACATATCTGTGTCTCCGCCGATCCATCTGGGGAAAAGGCATGATAGATAGGTGTATTATGTATATAAATTGTCATAAATCGTGGATTATCAACTGCATGCATTGAGCCATGCGTCCAAATCTAGATAAGACAACTCTATTTAGTTAGTTATTCCAAAAGTAGCATAAACACTTACAATTTCTTTAGTTGGAGTTGTTATTGACTAAACAGATCCTGAAACAATTCACAATTAAATTCCCTTGATTTTCAGTAAGCATATTTATGCTGCTACATACCGCAGAAGTGATGTAGCTGCTAATTAGGGGTGCCCACTAATAGCGGCCATTCTACGTCTAATCATGCGGCGTTACGTGAACAAAAGATTTCCTTTGGCAGGATTGATCTTTAGGTCCAAAGGATGGATTTAAGACGTGGAGCCACTTGGAATTCTGATGCAGGGCAAAGTGTGAGAGGGGCAAAGTTTGTATGGACAAAAAAATATACTTGACCTATGAAGCTGTAATTTTGCAGGCTAGGTCCTAGATCTTCAAACTACTAGATTCTAGGATGTCAGTTCAGTAATATTTTTTTTCAAAGTTCTGCCTCCACGAGGCGCATAAAGGGGGCCGAGTTTGTATGAAATACAAAAAAAAAACTTTAACTATAACGCTATAATTTGGCTGGTAGGTAGTTTAAAGATCTAGGAAGTAAGTTCAGTATATTTTTTCGAAATCCTGCCCCTCCCCTTGGGCAAAAAAATAATAATTTAAGAATTAACTTTTTTACAATAATGATAGGCTTTCTGTGTAAGAGTTTCTCTTGCGGTTTACACGCGTTTTTGTGAAGCTAGTAACGGAGTAGTATTTTTCTATCAATTATTTATTATACCAACAATAGTTATCAATGATGAAAACTAAGAAAAAGTGTTTTATTTTCTCTCTGGATTTTGGCAAAGTGAGTGTGCATTTAAATGCACCCTGCCAAGTATAGCGTTAATAACGACAAAAATTGATTCTCTATATTCTTTTTATACGAAAACGATACCAAACATGCTATATAAACTTTACACCCTATCTTTGCCCCTTGCGGGAGCAATTATGTAAAAAAAAACTGAACTTACATCCTGGATCTTTTTACCTACCAAATCACCGCTTCATATGTCTGGGTTTTCTTTTTGTATTTTGCACAAACTTTAGCCCCCTTTTTTGCCCTTTGTGGGGGCAAATCTTTAAAAATAATTAGTGAAATTTTGCCAAGGGTTAGTAAATTTGCCATCAGCGTAGTGTCAGAATTATTTCAGATTCGTTCCATTGTTTGGGGATTTTGTATGTATAATGTTATTGAATAGTTTACACAGTAGTCCAGCCAGATCTTTTTCTCATTTTTTTTGTGTTTCGTTAATAATTCTGTCGGGTCCTGGGCTCTTTTGATCGAGAAGCTTGCGCGACTCTACATTGGTCGATTCTTGTCGGCTTTCCGGTGGTGACGTGCTTCTCTCTTTGTAGAGCTTTCTGTAGAATTCTGTCGCAATTTGTATGATTTTGCTCCTGTTTTCTGTACCTTTTAGATTTTGGTTTCCTGTTAGTCTTGGTATCCAGGGTTTTGCTGACGGTAGAGTTTTATAAGCTCTTTTGATTCCTTCTGTTTTTTCAATAACTTTTTCATACTTTATTGCACAGAAATCAATAGTTGATGTATGCTACGTAGCCCTTTTCTTGTTCCAGTTCCACCTGTTTCTTTAATTCCTGTCTTATTTTTAGTATTTTAGCTGGAAATTCCTCTTTGATGTAGATTTTGGATAGTTGTTTTTTGTTCATTAAAATTCTAATCTTCTTTGCTAGATTTGTGAATCCCACAGCAATAGGTCAAGTGTTATTTCCTCTCTTTCCCAGCCTCCTTACTGATTCTACTTTGAATTCCTGTATTTCTATATCAAGTTCTGTTATAATGTCTATTATTTTCTTTTGTAATTCGAAGTCGAAGTAAGAGCTTTCACCTTCCTCGGCTCCAAAGAAGACTAGATTCCTTCTTTTGGAGTTTTTTTTCAAGTTCATCTAGGCGTTTTTCTTGTTCCTGAAGCTGTGTTTGAAGTATTCCGATGTTGCAGCTTAAGTTCTCAAATTTTTCGTTTATATTCGTATTAATGTTTATAGTGATTTTGCTTTCCAGGTGATTGAATTGAGATTCCAGTGTCCCAGTTTGAGGTTAAAATTTTCATTTAATTGTTGGATCAAATTCTTGAGGTCTTCCATCTTCCTACTAGTGTAACTAGTGGCGCCGTCTACCGGCAGGCTGTCGTTGTGAGTCTGTTGCTAGCTAGGAAGGATTTTGATTTAATTCACCTTATTGAGGTAAATTTTCACTATTTCTTGCTGTTTCACTGTGATTTTGCTTGCTTTATGACATTAAACATTTTTGCACTGGGTTCATGATTATCTTCGGGATTTAATGTCCGTTAGTTAGCACTTGAAACTGTTCGGTTGTTTTTTTGGAGTTTTTAGTAAGACTACGGTCTTGCTAACTCTTATACAAGTGACCGAGCACTCCCGCTACAAGCACAGTGGACACATATAAGGACAGATATGTATATGTATGCAGTTCCAGTTTAAAAATCCTTTTAGATGGTTCGGCCATTATAGCACTATTTTCAAAAAAAATTAGAATGTATGTTATGAATTGTTACTATGCTACTACTAATTATAAAGTTTTAGGTATTGCGAAAGTAATATTAAATTTAATGGCCTATTGAAGACCTATTTCATAGGTACTCAATGATTTTTAATTGATGTTTAGTTGGCTCTTACCACAGCTAGTTGATAAATTTACCGTATTTCGGGCTTTTACAGTAACATATCTAATATAACAGACAACTTGAAAGATGTCAATCTTAGCTCTACCTCTTAAATTTGTTACACCTAAAGAGATCTGTATTCACATAAGATATCTAGAGAACAACAAGGCACCGGGCTTCGATCTCATTGACAAGAGGGTCCTCGAGTAACTACCACGTAAGGGCATAGTGTATCTCTGTACTTTGTTCAATGCCATCACGAGACTGGGACACTTCCCAGATATTTGGCGAGTTTCCTCATTATCATGGTTCCTAAACCGGGCAAACCAGTCCACGACATAACATCATACCGGCCGATAAGTTTGCTACCAATTTTATCCAAGTTGTGTGAAAAGATCTTGCTAAACAGACTGAGCAAAGTTCTAACCGAAAACTCTATAGTCTCCGACCACCAATTTGGTTTCCGGAAAGAACAAGTTCACAGAGTTTGCAGGACTATTAGAAAGACCTTCGAGAAGAAAGAATACTGTTCGGCTGCATTCCTCGATGTGCAACAAGCCTTCGACAGAGTATGGCATAAGGGGCTTTTATTCAAAATAAAGACTATATTACCACATACATTTTATGGAGTATTCCAATCATACCTGTCAAACAGAATATTTCAAGTCAAACAAAATGACTGCACATCACCTTTCCACGACATATCTGCGGGAGTCCCACAAGGCTCAGTATTGGGGCCCGTATTGTATACTTTGTCCACGTCTGACCTACCACAAAGTCCAGAGGTCACAATCGCAACCTTTGCCGACGACACGGCTATTCTAGCTTCAAACAGAAGTCCAGATGAAGCATCTCGAAAACTACAAAAAAGTTTGCACTGTGTAGAAGAGTGGTTATCCAAGTGGAGAATTGCAGCAAGCGCATCCAAATCAGTGCACATAACTTTTACCCTCCGCAAAGAAGACTGTCCACCTGTTAGCCTAAATGGAACTCATCTCCCACACCGTAACACTGTTAGGTACCTGGGAATGCACCTTGACCGCAGACTTGGAGGCAACATGTTCAAGCAAAGAGAGATGAAATTAATTTAAAATATAGAGGCCTACATTGGCTGCTTGGAAGAAACTCAAAACTAGCGATCAACAACAAGCTACCTACTCATCTACCAGGTCATACTGAAACCAATCTGGACATATGGCATAGAACTATGGGGTTCTGCTAGTGATTCCAACATAATGATAATACAAAGAGCTCAAAGCTATATTTTAAAACAAATACCTAACTAAGGCACCTTGGTTTATCAGAACAGCGGAGATCCATGATGGTACCGATATGCTTATGGTCAAACAGGAAATGAAGATGCGTTGTGACAAGTACAAGCAACGCCTTCTAAAGCACCCAAACCAACTTGCAGGCCAGCTTACAATACCAGAAACCATACGCAGATTAAAAAAGCGGCGTGATATATTTGACCAGGATAGTCAGCAAATAAACTGACTCCACATAAGAAAGGCAGACTCCACTGGGAGTAGTGCCTTACCCGATATAAACTACATCGCATCTGTTTATAGTCGAAAGACTGATTGCAAGATACAAATACATAAAAAAACAATATTATAATGTCTGTTTAGCCTAGGATCTATAATGTACACTGGGTGTTTAACTAAAGTAATATGAAATTGTGTTAATAAAGAACTTTGAAAAACAAACAAAACAAACTTAAACTAAGCCCACAACTTCTGAACGGGTGGTAGTATACAAAAATATTAATATTATATTGACGTTGACTAAGCAATCTGTATGATTTTATGGTTAATTAAAAAAAAATACTTTGACATTGACTTAACTGTAAAAAAAACTGGGAATTTTCTCCAAAAAACTAAATCATCAATAAAAAATTATCAGTAAGGCTTTGCCATATGCATGTTGACTAAAATGGTTCTAAATGGTAAAGCTTCGGTTTAAGTCTTTGCATCGATCTACAAAACACCCTGTATATTGTACACTGACACTGGCAAAATTAACCTCAAAGAGCTAAGCAGTCTTAACTTATCACACCTATTATGTATTGAAATAAGGTCTAGTTTTGGTTGTTTCAATTATTATTGTTTATGAGGGTATGTTTGATTATTAAAGTATTCAGTTTGTTCCTGACTGGCATTACTGCAGTATCTTTTAATGGCGACTTAATTGGAAAATTAATTGTAATTGTGGGAAATGGCGTCAAATCTTGCAAATGTGGTGTTTCCCGGTGAATTTAACCCAAAGACTGACAAGTGGAGTGAATACAAGGAACGTTTACTTTGTGCACTGGATGTGGCGGGCGTGCAAGGTGATGACCTTGGCAAAGCGCGGTCGTTGTTCCTGTCTCAGTGTGGCAAGGAAACCTACTCTTTGATAGTTTCACTGCTAGTTCCTGGTCGGCCTACTAGTGTTGGGTTCAGTGAAATTCTGGCGGTATTGGACAAGTTCTATGAACCTGAAGTGAATGAAATACTGCAAGCTGGGAAATTCCATAAACGTCAACAATTACAAGGAGAAAGCGTGCAAGAATTCGTAGCGGCGATTGGCCGACTGGGCGCTAAGTGTAATTTCACGGACTTAAAGCGTCAGCTGCGAGATAGATTAGTGTTGGGGGTGCGCGACAACCGCCTGCGCCGTGAACTGCTCAAGACGAAGGAGCTCACGTACGAGACAGCTGTGCAGCTGTGCCTCAACGACCAGGCGACGTTCCCTGACATGTACCCCGACTACACTGAGTCGAAACAAACTCCCGCCAGTGACAGTGCTTCGATGCCGATGGATATTGGTGGAATTAAATCGGTCGAATGTCAACATTGTAAACGACAACATGGTGATGGCGAGCGTTGTCCTTTCGTCAAAGCCAAGTGTTTTTACTGCAAGAGATTTGGGCACATAGCTTCTGCATGTAAAAAGAAAACCAGCAAGGTGCACCAATTGACAGACAGCGATGATGAAGTATCTGGAGATTCAATGACCGTGGCGGCAGAAAAGATGATGGGCGTTTACCTCTGCTCTGAACATTATCGACCACCGAT
Source organism: Argyresthia albistria (assembly GCA_963457715.1). NCBI lineage: Eukaryota > Metazoa > Arthropoda > Insecta > Lepidoptera > Argyresthiidae > Argyresthia > Argyresthia albistria. The sequence continues at coordinate 7,719 of CAUOQF010000329.1, read as the reverse complement.
AATAGCAGAAGTGAAAATAGATAATGCCAAAGTGCTGATGGAAGTCGATTCGGGCTACGAAGATTGCAGCTGAAACAAAGAAGGATCCTTTACTCAAGAAAGTGATGTTTCATGTTCTCCACGGCTGGCCTCGCGTAAATACAGATCCAACATTGCAACCGTTTTGGACCCGAAGAGAGGCCCTTTCACGTAATAAAGACTGTTTATTGTGGAGTAACAGGGTCATAGTGCCTTCCTCGCTGCAACGAGGGGTGCTTAGGTTATTGCATGCCCCGCATGCCGGAATAGTCCAGACGAAAGCATATGCAAGAGGATATGTGTGGTGGCCTGGAATGGATCAGCAAATAGAGAGAATTGTAGCCGAGTGCGAGCAATGTCAGGCAGTAAGGAATAATCCGCCAAGAGACCCACAAGCATGGATTGTGTCTGAAAAGCCATGGAGCCGAGTTCATGTCGATTTTGCGGGCCCCTTTCAAGGAAAAACCTTCTTAGTTCTGATTGACAGCTACAGCAAGTGGTTTGAGGCAGAGATTGTGGCCTCAATGAGCAGTACCACAGTTATTGCGTGCCTAAGGAAAATATTTGCGTCCCAGGGATTGCCCGAAATATTGGTGTCTGATAACGGCCGAGCTTTTAGCTCCAATGAGATGAATATTTTCCTCAAGAACAATGGGATTAAGCATTTGTACTCCCCACCGTACCATCCTGCAACCAATGGGCAAATTGAAAGGGCCATACAATCATTTAAGAACAAAATGAAAAAACTTTCTGCAGACAACAGGCCTTGGAATGAAAAACTGCCAAAAGTTTTATTTTCTCTTCGCACTGTACCTAACAGTTCTACGGACAAGACACCTGCGGAGATGTTGAACGGACGCAAGTTTCGCACGGCGGTATCGTCATTACACCCTGACGCTGCGCCTGAACCGAGACAGCAACAACTCGACGCGGCGGCGCAGCACGAGCCTGCCAGGTCCTTCGCAGTGGACCAAACTGTGCTCGTGCGCATGTACGGACCGGGAGAGAAGTGGCAGAATGCTACCATACAGTTGAGAGAGGGTCCCAGCTCCTATATGGTGAGGACGGAAGATGGAGAGTTACACCGGCGACATGCCGACCAGATCCTAGCACGGACTGTACGGGATGAAACATCAACTCTACCTCTATCTGACAGACCTCCTAACGAGATGAGATCCCCTGCTTCTACCCCGGAACCACCTATTGAAATACCACCCCCTGAGTTATGGCCAGACATCATTGGCATTCCTAATGAAACATAATATAAAGACTGTTTATAAATTCTAATTTGTAATTGATAAATTTGTTACTACTGGTTGTTTGTGTACATAAGTTTGAATCTTATTTTGTTACCTATGTATGATGAGGGAAAGGTATATTATGTATTGAAATAAGGTCTAGTTTTGGTTGTTTCAATTATTATTGTTTATGAGGGTATGTTTGATTATTAAAGTATTCAGTTTGTTCCTGACTGGCATTACTGCAGTATCTTTTAACACCATTACTGAAAAGAAGAAGAAATACCAAAGTAACCTAATTTTAAAGGAATACTAAGAATATTAAGATAAGATAAGATAAGCGTTTATTCAGACGTCGCAATACACAAAACAGAAACACAATACATTTGGCTGTGTACTCCCCATAGGATTCTCATTTTATCTCATTTAGGTAAGGGAGAAGTATTAGTAAGAGAGCTGCAAGCACATTAGCAACAGAGATAAGCTCGCCTTTGTCATGTGGTCTCCACTTTCCATTGTAAAATGTGTTATTTTGTGCAATAAAGTATAAATAAATAAACAGTAGACTCCAGCCTAACGGCCGACACTAATAACCTATCTTCTATCCATAATCTGCAGATTTGAGATTGCTAGTGTAAATTTTGACATAAATCCCATAGCGCAACTGTCAAATGTAACGCATAAATCTGCAGATCACGGATAGAGATAGCTTATTGGGATCAGCCATAAAACATGCGTTCAGCGGACAGTAACAGACTGCCTTCAGCTGAGACATTGACGCACAGTTAGGTGCTCTCTCAAGAACCTGGAAATTAATGACTTGAGCAAGTTTTGTTGCACAACCCAAGAATGAATTATCCAATAATTTGAGCCATTTTCGTTTGCACGCGAGGGTATAATCACAACTCGTCGACACTGAGATGTTTGCAATAAGACAACCGTGTGTTAGCGTAGTTACTTTATTACTGACTCTCGATGCATACAGTACAGAAGGGCAGTGAAATTCCTTGGAATGTGAGCAACTATGTCCCCAAAGTTTATGTTGCAACATTTCTACTGAACTTAATCTTAGGCTGGACTAACGGAATTTAGACTCTGAATCAGAATAGGTACTGACTTTAGAACAATCAGATTTTTGGGGGTCTGTACCCGAAGGGTGCCAAACAGGACCCTATTACTAAGCCTCTGCTGACTGTCTGTCCATCTGTCACCAGGCTGTATATCTAGACTAGACATTTGAAATTTTACACAGATGATGTATTTCTGTTGCCGCTATAACAACAAATACTAAAAAACAGATTATAATAAATATTTAAGGGGGCTCCCATACTAATAGACATGATTTTTACTGTTTTTAGAGATAATGATACGGAACCTTTCATGCGTGACTCCTACTTGCACTTGGCCGGTTTTTTTAATAAGCTGTGCCTTCCACATGTCACAGAAAAACAGATAGGTAGTGTCCTATAGTCTAGTCACTACTCTAGCTGATTCAAAGTTGGAATACTGGTATGTGAGGAAAGCCTTAAGCTCTATGGAAGGTGGAAGTAGATATCTGAAGGAATGGCTTATCATGTAATGAGTTTAACTATATCTAAATACCTACCATATAAGTAGATACCTACTTACTTTACGCAGACTACACACAGCATAAACCTGTTGAAGAAATAAACAACAAAACTGCACTTGTACTTTATCAAGTTCTTACCTACATCAGAAAACTTGTAGAGAACGGACTCCTTGCCAACACATCATTTCAATTCTTTGAAGAAGCGGTGTACGGTAATAACTTTATAGGTAAATAAAGCTCAAAAAAGAATGAGCGCTATTTATTGGAATGTAAATTCCACAATAATCACTTAGATAGACACTGCAAGTCGTGAACTGAACGCAGATTTACAAACGTTCTATCTAAACGTTGTATCGTCAGTCGTCAGAGAACGAACAGACCAAAAAATTCAGGCTATGAAAATTTTAAAACAGTTTCCTGCCACAAGCAGATAATTTTTATGAAACTAATGAATTTATGAAATTGAAACGACAGCGACAGTCGACACACATGAACTGAGTGACAGAACTAGTGATGACCCTCCTCACACCGATACGAGTCGGTGACTCGGATCGATCGATCTATCGATGGCGGCCGAGCGAGGAAACAGAAACCGACGACGTGCGCGCGCGCGCGTTCGAACCGGACGGAAGTTAGTTCCCTCGGAAGTTAGTTCCTTCAGATCAGACTTCTTTCTAGCACTTTCTCACTCAGTCAAATTAAAACAATGGCTCCTCCTCGAAAAAGTGTAGCATGGGAGTTTTTCTCGAAAAACACGGAGGACACCAGTAAAGTGTCCTGCAAGATATGTGGTTGCAGTTACAAGTATCTTGGCAATACTACCTCAACGCTGATGAAACACCTAAAGCACAAACATATAGTGCAATATAGCGAAGCCATTGGACTACCTACTAGCCAAACTCCGCATTACGTACTTTTTTTTACCTCCTTCCGAATATATATTAACATCATGCATTGCAAAAAAGTACTTTAGTAATGTCATCCATCAGTTTACTAAAAAAAAATCACTTGATTAGGCACTACTACCTAGTTAGGTACTCTTTGAACCGGCAAGCATAGCCAGGGCAGGGGTCGTCGACCCGTTTCGTCGTCGTCGTCGATGGTTCGACTCGCATCGCGACGAGTTACCTTACCACCCCCCGCCCGCCGCCTGCTCCCGCGTGTTAGCATCGCATCGGCTCGTAACGCAAACCGCAAACTCGTATGGGCGTAAGGGTGATACGAGCCCGAGCTGACTCGTATCACGATCCGAGTCCGCTTCAAATACGATCCGGGTGATTCGAGTCGAGCATAATCGCGACTCGTATCATCGCTAGTGATGTAGCCAAGTAGCGAATGAAAAAACATTGAAGTGCGAGTCAGACTCTCGCATTTAAGGGTTCCGCATATAGATGGGCAATCACCCGGAATTATTCCACCTTTTGGAATAATTCCGATATCCTTCCCGAATTATTCTGATTCCTTCCATTTTGATGGGAAAATATGTGTAAATATGGGAAAATTAAGATGTTTTACAAAAATATTGAATGGAAACCTGCACAAATCGATGTAGGACTATTAGACCGACAACTTAGGTATGTCATGAGGATTTTTTTCCTTAAAGCGGGGTTTTCACGATAAGAGTACGGTCGGACCGAGTTGTTTTGTTTTTCAAAGTTCTTTATTTGATAAAACAACATGATAAAGACACAGTCGTTATGAACACACATATAAGTTACACTGTTTCTCAGGCTAGACACCTCTTAAAACTTTTAAATACATACTTAATATTTTTAATCAAAAGCAATACATTTGTTTGAGTAAAATCCATTACATCGTCTACGAAGCCGGGGCCGTTCCGGTTCCGAGTCAGTTTTGTTTTGGCGATACTATAGGGTCGCGTTCCGTGACATCGCCGCGTCGTCGTCGGCGCCATAGTCGATTAAGCGTCTACGATGCATCGTATCGCTATGCTATCGTTTTGTATCGCCAAAACTGACTCGGAACGGCTTCGTAGACACTGTAATCGATCTTGGCGTGACTCGGAACAGGGGGTATATGTGCCGAGCCAGCAATATTGCCATTTTTTTGTATGGGTGCCCCCATACAAAAATAGCAATATTGCTGTAAAAATTGCAATATTGCTGGCTCGGCACATCTATGGGCGATACAAAACGATGGCATCGTAGCGTAGACTCTGTAATCGATTATGGCGCTGACGGCGATGTTACGGACGGAACACGACCCAAGACAGAACTGACAGCACGACCACTTTGATCCGAAATAGACCATCAATATTTCGCACCTCTCCGTTCAAATAGTGTCACATACACACACAACACAATCACAACCTGAGATCACAACTTAAAACACTTTTTTGTTTTCGTAATTAAGAGAAGAAAAGTAAAAAAAAACCTGCTTTAGTTATTTTTCTGAGAAAAAAACCGAAAATTGCGTTTTTCTTTTTCTCAATAATTTGGTTTTTTGAGTTGTGTTGAACTGAGCAGGTGCGAAAGAGCCATCGAGTCCGGGGCACGCCGGGGCTGTCTTGTGTCTTGTGTGAAGGTAGTATCGGACCATACTCTACCCCAAAGATTAAAAATTGCCATATTAAAATATTTTCGCCATGAGTTACGGTATCGTATCCTATTATGCCTTTTTATCTTTGAAATGCAACAATAATGTCGTGCTTGTCGTACGACTCGTACTCGTATCGTATCAGATAGGAAACTGAGGGGAGAGACAGTCAGTTCAGTGTGACTTTGCTAGGATAAAACTGGAAGATAAATATATACTGAAAGATAATGCACTGGTGTACTTTTTCGATAACTATAAAACCATTACATTTATTTATTTAAATATTTTGACTGAGTTAGTGTAACACGTGACTTCAGGACGTAACGTGACTTGTTACCTATATACCTTACTTATTCATTTAAAAAATTGTTTTTTTTAAAGCCGGTTGACGGATGATAATGTTACGTCATAACGACTATGCGTCACATTCACATGCCGATCATGCCTTTCTATCGCTCGCCTTGCGCTCTCGCTTGTACGCTTGGCTGAGGCGGAACGTGACAAGTGGAACGTGAAAATGAGTCTTGCTTTTTCGTGCGTGCATCCGGCGTTCATCAATTGATAAGACGTTATCACGTCAAAAATGAAATCTTGATGAATTTGTCCTGAGTTCTATGAAATAACAGCAGAATAAAAGTGCCATCAAACATCAAATGCTGTCTTTTTCTGCACAAAATTGTCTTTATAAAATACTAGCGACCCGCCCCGGCTTCGCACGGGTGCAATGCTGGCTGATACTATATACTACAGAACGTCTTTATATACAACGTTCACAGCTTGTTTGTTTAGAGGTTACTCTTGAAAGAGCGACATATAATTGGCCATGTTAAAAACACTCAACGCTCAAATCTAAGCCTGCAACGCTGAAGGTTTGACCCTGTGATTTATTAATGGTCATTGCGAAAGATATCTTTACCGGAAATTGTAGGCGTTTAAATTGGAACGGTAAATCCGATGGTATTAAAGGAATTCGGGGAATCAATACATCTTCTCCGGTACCACATCCGGTGAGTATTGTGCACTCTAATAAGAAAGTTTTTAGTGATTTTACCAGCAAACGCGTGCCATTACAAAGTTTAGGTGGATTCAGGTTTCTTAATAAAATAACAGGACAACCAGCTAATTTCAACACCATTTTATGAGTAGGGAGACCAGACGGGTTTAAAGAATTAAGAAATTCTGTAGGAAAATGAACAGCTTCTTCCACATCGAGTACAGTATCGACCGAGTAGTATATTTGCGTCGGCGGCGCATCAATCTTGGAAAGAATCAAGTTATTTACCTTATCTACTTGTTCGTTAGTTGGTGACAGAATCGCTCTTTCTTTAAACCAAGATATAGTCTTACAACTTAGGTTATCAATGTCGGGATAGACATTGTTGACCAACTCTTGGATGTTGTCTATCAAAACACAAAGGTTTTCTAGGTTAATCCTTCCGTTACTTTGTGTTAACTCTCCATTGCCAACTTTTAACAGCATCTCTGAAAAAAGCCTGTTCTCACGTGAAGACAATGAAACCCTCATGTTAGTTTTAAGCTCTAATTTATTGACGTGTGGCCAAAGATTGGATCTTTTTAGGGAAGCGTTTATTTCGTCAGCACGTGTTCCTCGAGTCACAACTGGTAGGATTTGACGAAAGTCTCCTGAGAACAGAATTGTACATCCACCCATAAGAGAATTTTTGCTGCGCAAATCGCGCATTGTCCTATCCAGTGCTTCCACAGACGTCTTGTTTGACATGGTGACTTCGTCCCAGACTATTAATGAGCAGTCACGCATCAATTTTCCTGTATTGCTACATTGGCGAAATTATTGTGGCAACACACGATAGAAGCCACAGATCAAAAACTTAACTTAACTGTTTAGAAACACTACAGACGCTGTTATTATCATCGGTGGCGATTTTCAGCGGGAGCTTGAATGTAGAGTGTGCGGTTCGGCCTCCTTCTAATAGCGTAGCGGCAATGCCGGATGACGCAACAGCTAATGCAATTTTTCCGGTAGATCTCACTTTTGCTAAAAGCAAATTGATTAAAAATGTTTTTCCAGTACCTCCTGGGGCATCAAGGAAAAATATTTTTCCTTATTACGTCTATGCAACACAATATCTCTTTTGTCAAATTGCTGTCCAGTTATCACCACTGCTACTTCATTCGTGGAAGGCGCATTATATCGTCCTCTGTGTTCTCCAACAGGAACTTTATTTGCATGGATTACGACATTAAAGTCAGGAGTATCTACTGGAACACTCTCAATCGCAGTTTTGAAAGACTGTATGTATACGCCGACTGTATGTATGTATGTATGTATACTGTATGTAACCGCCGACGCGCCGT
>CAUOQF010000328.1:0-45881 GCA_963457715.1 Argyresthia albistria | reverse complement strand
ACACCACTCATGAGGTACAAACACACACCTGGGGACCTTATGCTCAACGGTACCTATTCAGAGATCGTCATTAGATTACTCATTTAGAAAGGTGGTTAGAGAACGATTTAGAATAAGGTGTCTCGTCACATTAACTTCCAAATTAACTTTAGTAGTTACTGTAATTATGCTGTAGAAGTGCTTTAGTTAACAATAACCGTCTAGCGTGATGATAAATCAATCTTCATTCATCAGTATAAAAGCTACGTTATGTAAAGTGTCCGGATACTTGAGTTGCTATAGCAGTTTAGTTAGTCTTAGATTAGCGATTAATGCTGTATAAAACGCCCTTTTTTGGAGTAGTAAGAGTAAGAAGATCTGGATTATGTGATCTATGATGTTTGCGTGGTGCTATTTATGACTACATATATCAGACATGTAGACGTTTTAACTAGAGTCACTTTACATACTCGGAAGTGTCGTAACGTAAGTATTTATAATCCGTGAATTAAGCATCGTGTCACCAGACGCCGACAGCAACTCCGTTTATGTGACAATACAAAAACATGATAAATTAATTGATTGTTGTAACTGATCCCAGTTCTTTCAACGAATCAAATTCTAATAACACGCTCGACAATGGAACAATAACTTGTAGCACTTCTACAGAATATTTTCTCTTGCGACTCGCGCCACCATTTCACTTCACACGGTATCTGGGACAAGCGGGACAAATGTGCCACGTCACGACATGCATCGGTTTTACACTCCGCATATCCCTTTTTTTCTATGAGAAGTTTCTAGAGATTTATCTTTCCCACCACCAAAGTTCATAAGCAGGTTGGGTAAACTTACTGGAAATCAGAACTCGGGATAAAGATCTGATTTCAAATGCACTTGAAATGTGGACAGGAAAGCATGCATTTGAATGTTAGATTTGTTATTACAACAAATAATTATCCTATTTATTTTTCCTTATGTCCATCTGACTCAATGACAGTATTCCATGAAATAATTACTTTCCCTAGCAACAAAACCATTTGAATGTCCTAGCGAAGATTCCATGCATTAACCTAACTTAGCTAGTATTATTATCTAGCCTAGAAAATAGCATTAATGAAATGTCATACGACCACAACTATGCACTTTTCTACTATTTATTATCTTTATTCCTAACGGCAACATTATTCGTTACACCAGGCAGCATTATTTCTTCTATTTCGGGGTTTAACCCAAAAACTGCGTTCCAAATTCTAACAATCGCGTCGTCAATCCTCTGATAAGCTACAAAAACTATTACAAAACTGCCAGTATCACTCCCCATTAGTCTCCACCTTCAAAATCTGCCCGGACAAATCTGACTCCTACAACTCAGAACACACGGTCGGTATTTAGTAGGTGTTGACCGTAGTGGGTTGAGAAAGCAACGCAGCTGCATTGATAGGAAGTGCATAGTTGCAGCCGTTGGTTAGTAGGGGACAGCGAGTGTGCTTATGTGCGCGTGGAGAGGAGACCACACCGTGTAGACATAGACATCTTGTGTATGTGTGGGTATAAACAGACAGACGTATCCAACACGAAATAGGGTATATATTTGCGCGTTGTGCTTGGCACGTTTGAATATGTCTGTCCGTTAAACCTTTAGTGCCGGCTGGCACAATACTGCTTGGCTTGACTGATAAATTTATGATTGTGTCAGGGTTTTTGCATCTCATTGGATAGGCTACTTAATTTTAATTGGTGTTTCGATATGTTTGGGTTACTAAAATAAAAGTAAGGTAGGTAGGTATGCTACATAGAATCCCAACCCTTATATGTAGTCCCGGGCGTTCCCTCGCGGCACTTTACGTCCTATTCCCGGAATGTGCAGTCGGCCCATTAAGTCCATTTCCCTGAATGTCCCATGCCCTGAAGGTCCACTTCCCTGAATGTCCCATTCCCTGTATGTCCACTTCCCTGAATGTCCCATTCCCTGTATGTCCACATCCCTGAATGTCACCATTCATTTTGACCAACACTTTACACGAATTTACAAAGGCGAGCTTATTCCTCATAAGGGATTTCTTCCAGTAAACCATCTCGAAATTATGTTTTTTTGACAGCTGGCACAAATTTTGACAGCTGTCACTATTTTTGACAAGTGTCATAATTTTTGACAGGTGTCACTTTTTTGACAGATGTAACCTTGTCACAGCTGTCAAAAAATCATAATTTGAAGATGGTTTACTGGAAGAGATCTCTTATTAGGAATAATTTGGAATTTGGAATAAGCTCGCCTTTGTAAATTCGTGTTGATCAAAATTCGTGTAAAGTGTTGATCAAAATGAAAGGTGACATTCAGGAGAGTGGGCATTCAGGGAATGTGACTTTCAGGGAAGTGGACTTTCAGGGACAAGTGGACTTTCAGGGACGAGTGGACGTTCAGGGACGAGTGGACGTTCAGGTAAATTTGAACTAATGGACCGACAGGACATTCCGGGAATATGACGTAAAGTGCCGCGAGTATGCGTTCATCTAAAGGGCTCATTCATAAATGGTCGGCTAAAGGCAATCGCATACTGCAATATACCCAAAACGGTACATTTATTATGGTTTGCCGCAACTGCCGACTACAAGTGCAGTGACTGCCAGATATATCGAATGGTAAGTACAGGTTGTACCAAAATTTCTTGCCACCTAAGTGCTGCGTGGAGGGGGAAACCTCTTTCTCGCTATTTGCAAGAAATAGGCTATCCCCTCCACGTGGCAATCAGTTGCCAAGAAACTTTGCGCGACTTGTAACATGGAGAACCTTAGGTACCTAGCTTGCTAGCACGGCACAATTTGGAGTACCTTACAGTCTGCGGTTGCATCCCGGAAAGTTAAGGAACCTCACCACCTTTGGAAAACTACGGTACACCGTGTCCGGTACATTCCCCGTGCCTCGTAGACCAATCATATCAGTGGCGGTGTGTGTAGTGAGCGAGTGGGTGAGTGAGTGAGTGTGACGTCACTCACCATAGTCTCCGCGGGCCTGCGGGGCGCGCGCGTGCGGCGGCGGCGGCCGGCCTCGCACCGCGCCCATGCCGCCGGGGGAACAGCTGTAATCCGGACTAGCGGGGGAAAACACCGTTAGAGCATGACCGGCGAGGCTCGAGGGAGGTCACACGCTCAGTCTGGCACCAGTTCAGTCTATCAGTCTTTGGGGTTATCGAGATCGTCTCCATAGGCGAGATATCGGTTTTGATACTTCATATTTGCGTCGAAAAAGACGTCAATTCATATTTATTGATGAATTGATTTTGATTTTTTGATTTTGATATTTCGACCATGGAGATGATCTCGAGCGAGCGGGACTTAGGGGCCTGGGGGACAATTCTCGCGCTAGCGGGATCATGTCCATGGTCGAAATATCGATTTTGAGATACTTAGGTATCTCTCCTCCGCCTATTGCTAAGTCTCATCTCCATCAAAAACAAGAAAAATCTATACTCACGACCAGCCTTAGGACCAACCGAGATATCTCGACCCGTTTTCGATAAAAATAAATATGAATCGAAATAGTTTTCGACAGATTTAGGCGGTATAAAAACCGATATCTCGACTAGGGAGATGATCACGAGAATCGGGGGCCTGTGGCATGATTCTCGCGCTATCTACCTATATCGAGTGATTTAGTATGGGAATCTGTCAATATAGGTCTCGATATCCGTATATCGAAGGCGCGAGAACCATGCCACCGGATTGACTCGACTCGACGCCAGAATGATCGGGCTAAGACTGACAGCAGACTGATCAGTCCGTGTGGGTTACACGACCATTCTCCGGATTATTCTGACCAGACTGATGGACCAGACCGACGCGTGTAACCTATCTCTCACAGTAGAAGGAAATAGCTGAGGCTGATAAAAGCAGATGCGAAGGTAGGTGGTAGATCTATTCAAAAGGCCAATTTCCCAAGTATAAGGCCAGCAGAATGATAAATGCGCCTTTTAAATGTTTGTTAGTCTCTTGAACTTATTGTTCTTGTAGTTATTCAATATTGTACCATAAACTAGATTTAAAAATTAGATTTAAAAAACATGAATATTAGTTTTACAAATAAAGACATTTGACTTTGACTTAGAAGAATGTTCCATAAACATGAATATTAGAAGAATGTTCTATAACAAGAACGGAGTTCTGTTTATGTAGCCTTAATTCAGATAAACCAACTATGTTCGGTATTATTTAACTATTTGAAGATGTACATTTAAAATTAATCCATTGTTGTAATATGTGGCACCGATAAGCCCATTTTTTTTAAATAAACCTAAAACAAAGTTAATTCTGCTAGAAGTTCGGGCTTATCGATAGAAGATGGAATACCAGTTTCCCAAAAACGAATTATTGGTTAGAATCGCTAGTTCGCCCTTTCGACGGGCTACTAACAGCCTCTCGCGTTTAACTAGCCTTTCGGAAACTGGGGGTTAGTGTGGGCTAGTAAGTGGGTGTGTTAGGGCGGTGACTCCAGGGTCGGACTAAACACATTTATCCGGCGGCCGCGCCGTCAGCGGCCCGATGTATTCTCACTCACCTGTCTTCAGTTCTGAAAAAGAGAGTTAAAATCGTGTCTCGTGGTATACGGATGAGACTAAACGAAACTAAATGTGTCTAGTCCTTAAGAAAGTTGCAAGACTCGAGATGATACACCACAGTAAATTACAGGCCGAATGAATGTAGTAGTAGAAAGGAAATTATCATTATTGATATGAGCGAAGGTAAAAAAAAATCATTTTCTTCCTACGATAGATAGGTGATAGGTTGCCTTATTCGGCTTAATGATTAATACATGGACGCATTGGGCGGAGGCGGAGGAACGCTACAAAAAGTGTTATTATACAACGATATTTGTTTGGAATTGGTTCAGTTATTCTCGAGTCTTGTTTTCTACAGGCACGAGACCGCGTCTTGTAATAAAATTTTAATAAACCCGTTAAAAATATAGTGACATGAAAATAGGACGTAACAATTTCTGATTATTTCCCAATTTAAAACCCATGCATGCATATTGTACCGCACCTAACAGGTAGAAGGGACAAAATCACTTTTGAAGTCGGTTAAAAAATTAGAAACAGCCCACTAAGGTAATGTGCCATAATGTTAGCCTTAACCCCCTTATTATTAAAAACTTTTACTCCGGGACTAAAGTTAATACAGGAGTAAATACGGGACAGAGCTAGAGAGCTGTCTATGTCTAGCTCTGTCCCGTAGTTAGTCTCGGATTAACTTTACTCCTAGAGTACACGTTTTTATTAATAAGGGGGTAAAGGTTTAAGACCACTTCCTTTTCATCTTCGACAAGTTCCATTTAGAGGTAAAATAAAATCTTATAAAAAGCTAAAAGCTTGCAAATTAGAAACTGGTCTAATTGGTTGGGAACTGGTCTAACAGGAAATTATTTGAATTGGGAAGTAGTCAAATTGGGAAGTGGTCAAAATGGGAAGGGGTCAAATTGGGAAGAGGTCAAATTGGGAAGTGGTCAAATTAGCAACTTATCATTATGAATCGTTACCGACGTCTGTCCACCACTGTCGTTGCCACGATATCGTTATTTATATTAAGGTCATTCTCTTTATCGTTACCGTGACTACGACGCGACGGCGGTGGACAAACTTACAGTACTAGGCCATTGTTTTGGCACGTCGGGGAGCATGAGACTCGGCGTTTCACTTGGCTGGAGAGAGAGAGACCGCGAGACGAGACCCGAAGTGCCAAAACAATGGCTTAGTACTGTACATCGTGGTCACGAACGTAAAGGACTGGCCCGGGAGTCGCGTAACGAATCGCATGAAAATAGCTAATATACAGCTGGTTTTGGCTTCTCGACGGTGCCGAGACGCGCCGCGCCGGCTACAATCAAACCGGTAATTCGGGCTCTCGCTATAGCCACTGACATGCGACTCGCTTGCAGAATCACGATCCTGGTTAGCGTGAAGCGTTTATTCCCAGTCGTCCACACTGTTGACGCATGGGACTTTTTATTTCCCAGTAGTTCCGATGGTTGCAGTTCATTGCGTGTTGTCCTACTGAACGTACTCAGTATGTTGTCCGACGATCACTGTTACCGTACGGGTTTTTTTTTAATACGGTAACAGCGTGGACGCGGGGTGTGGACTGTGTGAAGGCTGCCACTCACCCGCCGCGGCCGTGTATCATCTGCATCATGCGCCGCTCGCGCGCGCGCAGGATCTCCTCCTTCTTCTTCTTGTCGGAGGGCGGCTTGGCGAGCGACACCTCCAGCCGCGCGCCGCCCACCTCCTTGCCGTCCAGCTCCTGCATCGCCTGCCGACCGGACCGACAAACTGTCACTGACAGTCTAGATACAACGTGAGGCTAAACACCAAACTGACAGCGAACTATACGTTTGTATGGAATCTTTAGCGTTAATTGTGTTAGCCTAGTGGCATTTATTTACAATTGCAAAACCAGAGATGGTGACGACATGAAAATTTATTATTGTGGATTGTGTGGTTACTCTTATGTATGATCGGTGCTCAAAAGTTAGTTAGTAGAAGATAGCTGGATAAGTCCGAGCCCAAACATCATTGGCCTCGTCCAGAGTGAGGCTTGCGCGGTGGCGAATGCCGGACTCCCACGAAAAAGAGAGATGAGCGGAAGCGGAGCCAGCGAGCTGAGCGGAGCGGGCTGCCTACAAAAAAACTCATTCTCAGTGGAAGCACTTATATGCAGTTCGCCATTGTGAGCTAAGCAGACTCCGTACGGGGTCTGTTCCGCTCGCAGTGGAAGGCCGGCATGAGGCGGGCGCGAAATATCGAACAATTGCGTCCATACCTACTGACGTGACAAGAAGGGGGTGCCTAAAGTGCGGGCCAGCCGCGCCGCCGCGCCCGCCTGAGACCCAGTCACCGCGCATCCAACACGCAGGCTACGCTCACTTTGGACACGAATTCGTATCGTACCTAAACGTACGAATGTGGTCGTACGAATCGAGTATTCACACTGAATACGTGTTTGTCCGACACGAGTCATTATTCCGGTGACATTGCATTCGTTAAGTCCTCTGTCGGAGCGCGATGAATTATCTTTACCTTCAAGATAATTACTACTACTACTATTTCACGCCATGCGTACTATTATCTCTTCTGTGGCCATGCTTTGCGCTGAAAGTCACGTAAGTATCAATAACTAACGTAACTTGATTCAATCTGATCCCACAAACATTTTTTACTGTGAACTAAATTAATTAATTTTTCTACATCCATTTTAACTAAGAAAAAACGTACGAAGCCACGGATTCGGATTGGTTTCTGACGTCGCAAATATACGTACTAACTCGCACGCAGTCTGAGCGCTCCCATAGTACTTACAAGGTCGGGATTATTCGTGCTTGTTCGTACGTGTACGCACGAGTCAAATTCGTAAGAAAACGCGTCCAAACTGAGCGCAGCCTAAGCATTCCTTTGATTCAGCAAGACAATTTTCCAATCCGTAATAATCTTTGGTCCTTCGCGCCGGACGCGCCGCCATCTTGGACGCTCACCTTGACTGCGCTGTCCCGGTCGTCGAAGTGCACGAACGCGTAGTCTTTAATCTTCTTCACACGCTCTACGTTGCCGAAGTTCTCGAACTCCTCCTTCAGCGACTCCTCGGATATGTCTTGAGTCAGGTTCCGTACGTATAGTACCTTCACCTGAAAAAATATGCTTTTAGAAAAAAAACTCGTGATTATTCTTTAAAGGCGGACATAATTGACGATGAAGGGCTGAGAGAGTGACGGAAATATTATTTGTAAGCAGAATGAGAAAACAGAATAGCGAACCGAGTTTACCCAGTGAAAGCTTGTGAAAGGCCTAAATCTACCTGCGGCTACATCCAGCCTCCATAATCGTTAACTCAACTCCACCTATACAACCGAAAATTTTGGTACATAATATTGGTCCAAGTCCCAACCCATACCATTCTCATCCGACAAGTTCAGACATTTCGTTGGTCTGGTCGTTCATTTCCCTAATATTAGGATCGGAGTAGTAGATGGCGTGGTAACGAAGAAACTTAGCAGGGGGCGAATGTGGGCTGATTGATAGATAAGATAGGGGCTATGTGGACTCGCTATAAGCTGATATTAGATAGTATGTATGAACTTACTTTGCTCATAGTTTCTTCATCAGGTTCCTCCTGCGGGTCGGCCCAATCCACTATAATATCACAGCCCCAAACCTGGACCAACAGTACAAACATTATTTATTAGTCTAATTATTCTAACTAGACCTTTGAAACCAAAAATATAAAAGGGGTGTTACACGGAAGCGTAGGGTTTTGACGGGCAAGACTAACATGCAGACTTTACAGATCACATGAGCTGGGCAGGGATAAGATGTACGCACGAGAAAGTTGGTGCGGATCAGTATGCGACCGTGTAAAACCCCATTAGAGGTAAACTGAATGTATTCTACCTTTATTCTACCAGTGCCCAGCCGACGCTTTGCTAGTGATGCCGCTTTATGAGACTCATATTCCAAAAAACAAAACCCTCTATTTTTCTTCTTGTCATCGGGCGAACTATATATTATAACCTCCATCAGTCCCGCTGCAATCATTCAAACACAGAATAAATTCAAATGAAAGCATATCCAGTCGCAAACTATCGTATAAAGCTTCCCTCGTCCCATGACTTAACTTTTCATTCCGTTTTTAACGCTACAAAAATATGAAGCAAATCAAATTATATTCCAGGAGAACATATTGTAGGTTTTGAAGAAGACTATTCTAGAGAACAACAGCAAGATTCTCCAGTCATTACCAGTGTACATTCTCAAGGCGAGGTCTGGGTAGCATAAAACCATTGATCATCTAATCTGCGATAGTCGGCGGAGCAAACGACGCCTGGCGGCAAGCTGACGGCAATGTGCAAGACACGCTTTCATTGCCCGTTGTGGGTGGAACACGGTTACAACGTTGCGGTCACCTTCCCGCCAGGCGCCAACGGACTGAATAGCACTTTATTATGAATTCGATAAGGACTTACGTGCGTGCCTAGTAAACTCCTCAAACAAATCGTCCCGATCTCGATTCTTAGGGATATTCCCCACGAATAAACGGTGATTGTTAAAGGAAACCGTAACGCCAATCTTTTTCCCCTTTCGAATTTCATAATCATTCAGCTGCAAGAACAATTCTTAGGGAGATCTTAGCCAATGGCCGAGGTCGGGTCGCGGGCGCGACTCGTCGGCGCAATGACTGGAGACAGGCGGAGTCAGGCGGGACAGGCGGGACAGGCTAGCACGGGCGGGGCGCGGGGAAGGAACAAGCGGGCCACCACACCAAGCCCCACGCACTCAATACCCAAAAACGACTAATTCCTTAATTCATTCGTGACACTTTACCTGTTAATTTACCAAACTCTTCCAGTATCTCCTCTTTGCCTTTAGACTTGGGAATGTTGCCGACGAAAAGTCGAAGGTTCGGTACGCTAATCTTAATTCTCAGAGTCTTCCCTGGCTTTATTTCGTAATTATCGAGCTGTGGGCAGAATAAATAAGGGAACAATTTTGAAAAGGCGGTTTTCTTTTAATTTTGAATTCGCTCTGGGGCCGTGTCGGTCTCGAATCTTTTGGGAGGTCGATGAGATGCGTCGGATGAATTTTGTACAATCGATGAGTTACCGCGGCCGTTGCAGCTCGAACAACAAAGTGGCGTGAGCGAATGATGACCAGGTTAGGAGCCAATCGGTGATGAGTTAACAGGTCGGATAATGAACGTGAGCCGAAAGTGTTCTGAGCAAAGAGGAGAGCCTGACAAACATTTAATTCTCAGCTGGAGAACGTTTCATTCAAGCCAATTGAAAGTTAACCCTGTGAAGTGGACCGGTTGATGAAGTGAAAATAAAAAAGCGATTACAGTGTGATGGCAACTTAAAATTGAACGAGGTGCAACAGTAAAATAATAAAAAGAATCGGGATGATATCTCAGGAAAAGCGAGGCTTGATCAGATTACACAAGGTGTTAAAGTTGCACATTTACACAGATTCAGTGAATATGGGGACAGTAACTAAATGCATCATAATCGGTGGGTACAGCCCATCGCTAGTTTCGAGATGCAAATGGTCATTGTCGAGGATATTAGAGTCATGCTTTATAAATGGTAGAAGAAGCTTATTTCTATCTCTCCCACGTGTGACTGTGACCTTCGACAGGCAAATGAATTGGGAACTTGCAAAAATACTCGCGGATGATATCTGGTAGTCTTGCAAGTGATCGCCGAGGCTTGGGGCCTCCATACGGTCTAGAAGCCAAGAGCATAGAGCCAAAATAAAAAATAGGTACATAGCATACGAATTTGTAAGTACATATTGGGAAGATGACTGTTCTGTACATGGTTCGTGTCATGTTCACAACCGTATGTGGTATTGTGCTCGTGGCTTTTAGCAGTTAGCAAACAGAAATGACGAATAAAGGCTCAACTTAAGGTTAGCGAAATCTCTGAATAAAGGCTACGTACTCAAAGACAGCAATGCAATTTCAGCCTGAGTGAGTATTGAAAAGTAGAAAATTATGTTGATTGTAACATTTTTGGCATTGATGTAGTCCCCAAGCACAACGGTCTATACAAAGTGCAGTGATTTTGTTAATCTTTAGGGATAATACTCAAAGACATTCGACGAGACACCTGGAAAGTAGATGGATAATTAGAAAAATTTTGCATCAGATTCAGAGAGCACCAATTATATCAACACATAGTAAACCAAATGAGAGATATTTTTATGATTTAGGCACAATTTTGTTACCAATTGAAGTATGGACTGATAAGTAACAGAACAGAAGTTCCTTTTAAACAATGATGGACACACAGGGTGCAGAAAAATGGTCTCTATTGTATTGAACAGATGTGCCTGATAACATCCACACATGTATAGAGTTTATAAAGAGATAGGTGCCGAACTCAATACGTTGATAAGGGTTAACTTTTGTAAAGTGGCAAACGTCACCTATCTATTTGTTTAACTAATTGATAGTGATCTAAACAACTGTACAAATATAGGATGTACAGCATTTAGACAAACTTCTTTATAAGAACTATTCAGAGCGATTTTATGATTAATCTTCTCTGAATAGATCCTGAGACATAGTAAAGCTATTCGTAGACTGCACAAAGAAAAGACTTCCCGTTATCAGACGCATATCCCCGGTGCCCCGTCAGTCTACGAGCCGCTCCACCGCAAACAACATCAAAGGCTGGAGATCCTGCAGTGTCTGTAGTCTGTACCCACCTCTTGCACAGCCCGCTGCGTCGCGTCTCTGGTGGTAAAGGTCACAAACGCGTAGCCGCGGTTGGTGCCGGTCATGGGGTCCATCATGAGGCGCAGGTCCCAGATGCTCCCGCAGCGCTCGAACAGCGGAATGAGCTCGTCCTCGTACATGTCCTTGGGTATCTTGCCGCAGAACACTTCGCAGCCGGCGCCGGGCGTGTTGCCCTCCCAGCCGGGCGGCGGCCCGCCGTACTTGCGCTGCCCTGGAGCGGGGGGGTAGGGTCAAACAAACAAATATCTACTCTCATTCACGGCCGTGTGAAGGGTCAAAGGTGTTTATGCAATTTTCAGAAACCGTATCGGAACATGTTTTAGTTGTAGTCAGAACAGGATCGAAGTACTTATAGTATGTGCAACAATGTCAAGCAGTAGACACTGCTTTTATGTGAATATTATTCAGTCTCTCATTCACCGCGACATAAAATCAGGAGATTCCACGAAGAAGTCGCAATTTTCATAGAAAACTCCGGATTATCCTCGTGTCGTGTCGTCGTCACTCAAATTAGATCGTTAATTCATGATAAGTGGTATTTATTACCCGACGGAGCATTGTCTGAGAATATTCCCACCAATGAATGGATGAATCCGTCCAATATGTATCTCATACGGCGTTGAGGAGAAAAACCCCGATTGCATGAGTTTGCCACATTTCAAATATTTTATAGAATACGTATGTGTGTTCTTATCGGTATAACGTGAAGTGAACTTTCTCATAGCAGATTACACAGACTCCAATAAAGTGTGATCGGCTATTATTTTCCGTCTTGGGTTTTTTATTAAACTAATTAAACAAACTAAAGCGATAGAACTCACCTGTGGTAACGTCTAACGTGTATCCAGTTCTGGCCAGAATTTCCTTAATTTTGTCTTCATCGGGACCCTTGACTTGGACAGCGGAGACAGTTGGTGCTTGAACTCCTTGCCTGCTCTTCTGTCTGAAATGTGTCAGAGAAGGAACACTCACACGGCTGTCACAAAGGGCTGGAGTGGAAAGAGATCGGCGGCGATTTCCTTTGTCATCACTTCGTGTCGAACGTCTCGGGCTCTTAGGAGACAAAGAGACTTAGCACTTTTACTACATTTACGAAGATTGAAGCTTCAGGCTTTCAGAATTAAGCTGAAAGTCAACTACTACCGCCTAGCCAGTAATAAATCTGCATTGCAGTCATTCGTAATTATCAGCGGCTAATTTTACTAGCGTATTACTATGCCAAGTCATTTTTAACCGACTTCCCAAAGGAGGAGGTTCACAATTCGTCCGGATGTTTGTTTTTTTTTTTTTTATGTATGTGCCTCGATAGCACCTAAACGGATGGACCGATTTGTAAAATTATTTTTTTGTTTGAAAGGGTTTACCTTCCCATTGGTCCCATTGACACCAGGTCAGGATCTGATGATGGGATCCTGGAGAAATCAAGGGAACTCTTCAAATATTATAGGCAGACCTATAGTGATTTTTGTGTTTTTCATAATAACTCGTGCAAATGCACATGGTAAGCATAATATTGTGATGCGAAACTGATGATGAAGACCACATATGGCCACCAGATCTGCTCAATACTAGGTACAAATACAATGCGTGGCTGACGGGCAGGCAACGCATAGCCTAAACCGGTGTACCTAGAGTCATGAAACTTTGTACAGGGGTTCCTTAGTAGCGTGGGGTAGCACTGATATGAGATTTGGCAAAATTAATTCCCCAAGGGGGGGGGGGATAAGGGGTTACAGTTTGATCTAATCAAATAGGGTTTGTGGAAGTCGGTTTTTTCTAAAGTTTACTTTTTGTTTCAATTATTGTTTATATTGATGTTGGCGGCCGAACGTAGAATTGGGTACGTAGAAATGGTCAAGCCATTACTGGGCATATCATGATAAGGCAGGTTGTAACGAAAACATGAATTTTTAAAAGCATTTTCATTCAGCACTTCGTGTTTTTTGTGTTATACATATACATGTCAAACGAACACGAAGACTATTCGGGGGCTTCGCTGCGCTCGCCCCCTTTAGTCTTCACCTAAGCTAGCGCACTGCTTGCCTTAAGAGAATTCATCGTTTCATGATATTTCACGTTTTGGCACATCATGTTGCGCCCAATTGTACGATCGGCCGCCGACATAGACATTAGACATCGAATTTGCATTAAAATGGGCACATGTCTAGCAAACCTGTTTGCGAATAGTGTGTCATAGACGAACCTGATTTATTTGAATACAGACAAATGTTATGCATGGTCTATTACAGCGGGATTTGGCTACTAAACTTGAATCTCAACTTTGTCGTGTCGTGTGTGGATATTGTCCTCTAAATGACCATTGAAGCTTTCGTTGCAAGGTTGCATGCATCGCGGGACATGTTTTTTCATAAATTGAGGAAAATTATTTTTTCCGCGCTGAGCGTTTACGACACTTCAACCGAATTAACTCTTCCGCTTGTTCTCCTGGCCGAAAAAGAAAAATATTTGACATTAAAATTAGTGGAAGCTACGCTTTCATCCCTTGCAATAGATATTTTCAGACGTGCAATAGATATTTCCCAACAACTGATTAGGGTAGGCCTACAATCATGAAAATCTGAAAACTGCAAATTTCTGTCTTTCTACAAAAATATTTAATTTGGTTTACATGGATGACATAATACTTTAGTTTTTTTTGTGTGGGAACCTAATTACACATGTCACGCTCTCCAAGGTGATCGGAAGCCTTGGTGCGCGAGTCCTACTCGCACTTGACCGTTTATTTTAGATCGTAATTGTACATCTTTGGTTCATCAGCATGACTTTCGAATTATAAACACTTGCTACCTATCTAACCAGAGACATTGCCCGGCAAGTGTTCTTTTAAAATCTATGCTATGCCAAGCATGATTCTTACATCGCTCTCAAAGTCTCAAGACCACATCCTTTGGCTTGAAAAAAAGGAAATGGCGAGAACGCTTGGAAGGCTAAGCCGCAAGCAAGGTGTCATATTCCACTCACCTATAAGTCTTCATGACCCCGCATAAATAAGCACTTTTATTAGATACATGCTCGAGATTTGATTCTAAAAATTGTCCAAGTACACTTAAAGCACCGTCCGTGGGGAATTCTTTTAAGGCGTCCAGCGCACGCTCGTCCAACTCAGCATGCGCCAGCTTTCCAGTCTTATAAATGTCGTCGAGTTTTGCGGCTACCTGTAAGATAGAAACACACGACTATTAGATAATTCACCAAGTTAAAAATTTAAAAATTACGACTTCATGACCACTGAAATCACTTAAAAACCTGTCCTGGCGGGATGCGATGTCATCTATGAACACGATACCTAATGAGCCTACGAAATCTGTCTTCTGACTTCATAATACTACACAAAATAAACAAATATCAGTCCTCACAAGGTCCTCACAGCCAGAATTCATCTCAATGACAATGAGCGTAAACACCACAAAGTCACAATAAAGGCAAAAAAATATGTACTATTGGTTACCTGGATTTTGGTCTTTTCTATGTAGAAACCAAAGTACTGGACCGATTCCTGATTTTCAAAAAATGGGACCAACCTGAAGATTCTCCCTTTCATATAAAAAAAAAATTGAAATCGGTTCATAAATAATACCAGTTTCGAGGTAACACACATAATAAAAATATAACCGAATTGATAACCCCCTCCTTTTTTGAAGTCGGTTAAAAAGCAAGGGTTTAAAACAGCGTTCTCTCTGTTCCAGTTTCATTATCTTGAACGATTCCGAGGGAAACTTTCGTCGGAGGGATGAATTGATGGCGGGGAGTTTCTGATCAAGGTTGCATGTACCAGAAGAGTGTAAAGTGGAAAGCACTTATTAAGCGGTGGGGTGGGACACAGACACAACAAGGACTACATAACTGAAGATTTCGACGATAATGATGGTTTTTGACTGAACAAGACATTATCATAAGCTTCAGCCAGTCAAGAAATGGGTAATACCACTTAAGAATAAAGGCTTCATTCATATTTCGATTCGGTGGCATACCTACTTTCTCCGCTGCTGCCTGACAAAATGGATATTACCTACCTAAGGATGTACGGAGCTGACTGCCAAACTAGAATAGAAAGACGAGAGGCATCTTATGAAAAACTAAATATCGGTAAACGTGGTTTGTTTGGCATGGAGATAAGACGACGGAATCCTCATCAAAAGCTGCTAGACAACATAATAGTACAAATTCTAAGACCTGAGCCGGGAGTCGCGTAAAAAATTGTGTGCGAGTGGCTAATAGCGGGGCGCAAAAAACACTAATTGTCGACGGTGTGCCGAACACGGTACATACAAGACAATTTCGCGCTCTCGCTATAGACACTGCCAATGCCAAGCCATACATCTACGCGACTCGCCCGCCACCCAGGTCCCAGACGTTTCTTCCACGAAGTTTGCATGCAACGGTTTTTCTTGTAGCTTACGTAGAGATGTAGTTGCAGATGTAATTTTTCTATTTCTTGTAATAATTCCGATATCCTTAGTTTTAGTTTTAGTTTAGTTTTAGTTTTAGTTTATTTATTTATAATTGTCAATTACAGGTCAATACACATAAAATACATTTAAATTTATTATTAAAATATATAAATAAATTTGAACTACATGTTATAAATTATAATTAACATTCTTAATGAAAAATATTAAATCGTATTTCACTTATAATTCAAGTTAGTAGGTACGTAGGAAGGTACCTAATATTAAAATATGAGACTACCAGTCAGGCATTCATCCACACTATAAAACGTCTGCTCGATAAGCCAGTTATTAAGTTTATGTTTGAAGCTACTTGTTGTGATGGCGGCCGTGATGTCTTGTGGTCGTCGGCTATAGATGGCGGGGCCCATAACGTGGGTGAGCTTATCGTCAATATTAGAGTATGTTGTCATTTTTAGAATCGGTCATTTTACGAATCAGTCGTTTTGAGAATTGTACGTTTTACGAATTGCTCATTTTTAGAATCGGTCAATATTAGAGTATGTTGTCATTTTTTGAATTGGTCATTATTCGACTTAACGATCTGATCGAGCAAGGCTTCGTGGAATCGCGGCGAGTTTTTTGGCGTTCTTAGTGCAGTTTCTGTGACGATCACCTAGCTTAATGAAGATATGGGCGTTTTCCCTCACGAAAGTTGCCACCTGCAGGATTACAATGGAGGGCAAGGTGAGGATTCTAAGCGCCTTCCAGAGTTATTACGAATCCTTCCGAATCCTTCCCACTTGGTGAGAAAATGTGCCTACGCAGACCGGGACGACATGGCAAGGGATTTAAATTTTGACCAATGGACATTCGAACGTATCGAATAGAAATAAGACATAAATTGATATGGTTTAATTATGTCGTATTTCTATATCGATACGTTTGAATATCCATTGGTAACAACTTGCCATGCCGCCGGCCGTCCCGGTCTGCGTAGGCCTTAAATATGGAAAAATTAAATTGTTTTGTATGAAACTTTTTATTGCTTGGACATATTTGCATGAAATTTCGAAAAAATTTACGGCAAAAATAATGAGTACTTACGTATTTCAGCGTTTCCCAAAATTCGGAAAAAATAAACAAAAACCAAAGACCGGGACACGTTTTGGGGGAAAGGGGGGATACGGAGGGGGAGAGGGGTTGACACGGGGCAGAATCGTGTTCAGCGGGGTCTAATTAGTCTAAAAACCGGTTTCAAAATGTTTCACTAAATGCCCTTAGATGTGGTTCTATCCAAATAAACCGCCCGTCTAATGTTACTTAACATTTTTGACAGATAGATGTCACTTTGTTTACAAGGGTCACTAATTTTGACAGGTGTAGCTATTTTTGACTGGGGTCACTCAAATATCTCGCTTATGTGACACTTTAGGTCGAATTCCCTCATGACATAAATTGTTGGTATAATTAGTCCTCTATCGACGTGTTTAGGTTTTAATATTATATTTTTAAAACACCTTTATTTTCCCATATTTTCCACCAAAACTTGTGTAAAATAGGAAAATTAAGGTGTTATACAAATATATTGAATTGAAACTAGCACACAGCAGTGTGCTGCACACATCGTTAAAGGACTACTATGCCCGTTTTCACCGCCATTCCCTATCTTTTAGGGGTCTCTTATCTCGTTTTCGGGGCTACCTACTTGTTTCGTTTTCATCAAGGTTTAAGTGTCACCTTATGTAGTTTCTAACGCTAAGAGACAGTTAGTTAGCTGTATTCAAGAAAAATAAGTGTAATATTTTCCCACCAATATGTGGAAGGATTCGTAATCATTACAGAATTTTTCCAAGTTGGGTCCATCTATAGTTGGTACTATCTGTATACAGACCGTCTAGTATAAGTTGGCGTTCCTGTGGCGGCGGGGCGCGGCACCTCCTACAAGCTACCAGGCTTTGAGAACTGTCATCACAACTGGCAAAATTAGTACGTTTTTTTTGCCACACGCCAACTTACACTAGACAGTCTGTATCAGCACAGATACTGGGGGCGAATTGGAACGAAAAAGTACTAAACTAAAAAGGCCACTGGGGGCCATTTGGGAGGTGTCAAAACCACTAAACTAGAGGAACTAAAGGCACTAAACTGACAAACTTCAAATCCGACAGCTCTTGCGCGGTGGCCACAGATTCCATTTTCAAACACACCATTTTAATTAGTTTAGTTAGTATAGTTCGTGTCGCCTCCCAAATCGCAGGCATTAAGCCCTCTAAACTTCATAATGACGTCATCTTATAACTTGATATTAACTAAAATGACGTCATTATGACGTTTAGAGGCTTTAGTTGCCTTTTTAGTTAGTGCATTTTCCTTCCAAATAGCCCCCACCATCTACTTTATTGTGTGTATTACAAGATTTTTGATGATTACAAAATGCCAAGACTCCTAAAAATCGTTGTGTTCATAGCAGTTTACTATAGTTATGTAATTTTTATTAATATTGAATAATGCGTTATTAGTAAGTTAGTAAGCACCTAACGCCATCTAGGAGCCAGTAGCGAAACTAACAAAACGCAATAACAAGAGTTTGCTCCATTGCCGATTTTCTGACCTAAATTAACTTTTACAGTGACATCAATACATTTACAAAGAGTAAGTATAAATATAATGTGTTGTAGTACCTAGGTCATGATGTATTAGGTGTTATTAGTTCGTGATTAGCAGGCATTTGTAAAATGGGAGAACCACTTAAGTAACTAGTAACTTTTAAAGCCTCACTCATATACAGGATGGTACTGATTCACTGTGGCAATGAGACTGTTCAAATAAAGCAATGTTATTTCATAGGTATGCCATTACAGAATTAGGAAGTGTTTCATTGGCCTCCACATACATGTCATGAAAGAAGGTTTATATTACTGACAACATATAGGTACCTAATTCAAATTTTGAAGTGATAAACTGATTTGGCAACACAATTGCTATTTTCCACTACTAACTATAATCAGAAACTGTTGTTGCTCAGACCACTTCCATAAATTCATAATAATTATACCAAAGGTAATATTCCAAGAATAAACTGATATGATAACTAATAATAGAAATTAATAAATATTCACACAATCAGTTCCAGACAATGCAGGTTATATTCCTAAATATAGATATGTAGCCACATGGTATTGGAAACAATTTATCAATCTATTGAATAGCCAATGTATGAAGGGAGACAAGTTATTTATTACCCATTAAATGCCTATCTCTACCTGGATGTTAATGCCTCACTCATGAAAAGGAAGAAAGTTATAGGTAATTTACCTACTCAGACTTAAGCCAATAGGAAATTCTATCAAGACAGTCTTATCAGAGTGCTTCAAGGTCACATAAGTTTCATATCAAATAGGCACTCAGCAACAACCTTCAAAACGAAAACATGTAATCAGTGACAGACTTTCATTACAGGTGACAAGATATCCAAGATAACATGTGCATAGGTCACAACCTATCAGCTTATATCATAGAGAAAGCATAACAAGCTGAATATAAATAATAACAACAGCATTGTTAGCAAGAGGGATATCAAAACAATTACTTGGTACACTCAGTACATTAAACACTTAAATTGGCAACAACTTTCGGACCTTGCATTCTGAAAGAGTTTTGACCTCAAAACTTCAAAGGTTAACAAGTGCTAAAAATAGCCAGTGTGTGACACAGTTTTTATTAAGTATATTGTGCTGAACTGCTGAGTGAAAGACAGAAATAGGTACTTCACTGAATAAGAGCTCAAGCAAACACCAGATTCAGTGGGTCTAGTATGAGCCAAAGCAAAATAGCATTATGAAGAGTTGACTTGAATGTCTGAAAGAGCAAGCAATTCCTGTGTGGGAATTTATGAGCTGAATTATTCTCCATTTTTATCAGCAAGGGAATAAAGTTAAAAACTGATTAGAAAATTTTTAGAGGATCTTATTTGGAATTCCATATTTATATGGAGTAAAATACCTGTAGTTGTTCACATATTTCTATTCTGCTAGGCAGTCATTGCAAAAAATAAAGAAAGTATGGCTGTTATCAGTCATTTATGTGATAACTCAAAGATAGAGAGACAATAAAGTATTAGCCTTGCACCCTGCAAATTTTATTACTTATGATATGTATAAAATATATATTAAAAATTTAGTACCTGCTGCAGGATAAGGGAGGTATGAAGTAAGTATCAGGTGAGGTGCTATATAGCACAGCTGTGCTCCCTTATAGATAAAAGATATAGAAGAATTTTATATTCTAAAAATAAAAAAAACTAAACAATTTCATACTTTCCAATAAGATTCTAGTTAGGTAGCCATTGGAACATATTGTATAAAATACATACAATTTTTTTACATTTGCATACAGGCACATAACATTGCTTCTGGCCGCCCCACCAAGATACCCTGTGTCATGGTAACCAGAGGATGAAGGATGATGGCGATTTCCCTTTGTTATACTAAACATACAAATGATTTTAACGGCAATTTCAGTTTACATGATTGCTAGTATTCCAGGCTATGCAGCGGCACTGAGCTTCCGTATAAAACATTCTGAGTAATTGAGTAGTAAAATTTGTAATTGAAACAAAATACAGAAAATCAATTACAAACATTAGGTACAGGATAGGTCCTATACTTTATGGCAAGATATTGATAAGTAGGGGTTTCTGCCCCCTTATCGACACTCTGACCAAAAAAATTTTGCATTGACCCCGTCATATGTGACATTTGTGCGACTCAAAATAAATATTGGTGTGATTGACTGTGATAATTGCAAGATTTATATTGTGGCTAACTATAACATATTAGACTCACCTTTGAATCCAATCCATATTCAATGAGCTTGCGGTAATCTGGTGTACGGCCAACATCTGAGTCTTTTCCAGGTACCTCTTCAATAGATACCTCTCCATTGCCCTCCGCCATTCTGCACAGGCATAAAACTTATATTCACACACTGCACTAAATTACAGATGTTTGGGAATTTCACATTCAAAGCTTCTCGAGTTGCTGATGGGGATTTTCGTTTCCATTGGCTGGCATACAGATGATGTCGTACCTACCTACATCAGAGAATATCAAGATAGCCACGCGACAATGCCAACTAAACTTTTGTAGTAGGTACTATTGCACCAGCAACAAATCTACACAGCGCACAGCGTACACAATAAACCATTTAAACTTTAGATACCTTTTTATATTGTGATTTTTGCAATTTTGGGAGAAAATTAATGTCTAATCGTCCGAAAAACAAAAAACAAATGATATTCAAACATATGAAATATTGCGATTCTGCACTTCACATTCCATTCGGGAGAAGGAGAATTTTCAAAATGCGAATTCGCCGCGGGTCAACATTCTTTATTTTAGTGAAGGGAAAAACATTTAGACCCTACGGCCAAAATCGGTAAATTGCCAAAAAAACAACTGTGTGACACTATTGTGCCGAGATGCGAAAAACGGCGGTCAATGACCGAAATAACACAGCAATCTGTGACAGCTCTCTAAAAACTGCTACACATAATACACTGAAATCTAACAAATCAACACTATCAAACACTTTTACAACGCTGTTGTACTTTATTATATTCACAAGAAACTTTCCGCGCATGAAACTTTGACAAATGAAAAACTGCAATAAGTTGAGAATGCAACTGCATTGCACCCGATAAGAACCGGCCGGCGCGCGGCTCTTTTTCCAAAAAGAATCCAGTTGGAAAGAGCACAAGGGCATTAAATGACGAAGGTCATCAAAAAACACCAACACTTTTCGTTTTATTTGGTTAGAAGCACTTTTCGCGAAATAATTACCTATTAATTTTGCTACTTGGTGGCCGAGACAGATATGGCGGCACCGCGCGACGTCAACGTGACCGACTGTACGGGGTTCTCATAACGACGCGCGCGGGACATGCAACGAGGAGTGCATTGAAAGTTACAAAGGCACTTAATTTTTGCAAAATTTTCAAAATTACCAATTAATCGAATTTATTGCAACCGTATTTGAAAAAACGAGATTTTTATTGCACAAGTTTTTTTTTGCAATGGTTGCGAATAATTTTGAATGTGAAAGAGCGCGGCGCGTCGCGCAAGGCTGCCGGCCGCGAGGTGAGACAGGCTAGCGGTGAGACGGCGGCGAGTGAGAAGCCAAGAGCAAAGGGGGGAGGGTGTTGCAACCGGCGGTGCAGGCGTGCAGCAGTGTCGCGGCTCCGAGCTGTGCTCGCCTGCATACTTGCATACATACGCACACTCGCAAACCCCCTGACCTTCGTTACTTGTAATCGATTCATTGCCGGAGTTTCGCCTTTGTTAATACAAGCCATTTCTTTGCAGGTCACCGTACTTAGAAATTACAAGAACTTGAGAAGCACCGAGAAGTTTGCTGTATGCTGTTTAGAAACGGTTTATTTTAAAAAACAAAATCATTGTCATTAACCAATCACTCAGATAATATTATCAACATTTGAATCACTTTAGGTAGGTACTTATGAACACAAAGAAAATGTTTTCTCGTTCGTTTCTAATCAGTATACCCACCTATCTATCTACCTAACAATGTTGACTCTTCAAGTAACTCACTATAAACAAGCAACTTATTGGTTCCAGTAATTACATGTTGTATATGTATACCTATACTATGAGAATTATCACACGGTCACTATCGCTAATCGACATTAAAATTTGCCCAATAGTCTACTTTACAATAGTGTACAAGGTTCATTACTCTTTGATATGGAAACGAAGGGATAAAAAAGAGTTAATCGTAATAGCCCCTTTGCATAAACTTCGCGTTCACCTGCTGATCATTGAAGCCCTATGTGTTCACGTCACATACATACATATATGTATATTTAAAACTGGCCTTCGTATACATATTATGTCTGTGTAAGAAACTCGGATCTGTATCCGCCGCATTATGTGGGTACGTAAAGCAGCTACTGCGGGTGTCTCGCTTTGTGTTGTGCGCTGCATACAAGGTTCCAAGATCCAACACGTCCCTTCCTTTCACTGCCAATATGATTCTTACACGACGTTACCTTCACGGCGAATATTGCATGACGACTGAATGCAGACTCTTTCTGCACAAAGAAATCGGGTGTAGATAGTGTGTGTAGTCCCGAGTCACACAGACTTGCTTCCTTTCTCACATTTTCTTGATATCAATGGCTTTAAATAAAGTACTGCAATAAATAAGACGACCTCTTGTCATCGGGTTTCCGGCGTTGGATAATGTCTTGGTTAGTACTTTAGAAATAATAGCAGTGGTTAAACTTGAGAGAATTTTACACTATTATTTTGGCAGGAAAATATAACCGGTATTCGGTAAGCAATGTACATCACTATTTTCAAAAATTGACTTCTAATGCAATTTTGACATATTGACGGGTGTTGTTTTTTATCTGTACAAGCCACGTTCCATTTCAATGCGGCCAGTTAACCAAAAATAGTCTAGGAAGTTTATTCCTCTGCGATCAATTTTCTAGAACTGCAAGTTTAGTATAAATAGGTAAGTAGATTCATTAACTGCAAATAAATCACCTAAAACAATTCCCAAACTTAGTTTCATTGAACGTCAAATGGTAAATTTTCCGTCAACACTGACACTCACGTCTATAAAGGGCAGTTCTCCTCAAGAGTCGAAATCTTCTCACTTTCGTGTCACTTTTTTTCTTCACTTTTATAATTAATTTAGTAAATACTAAGGAAGAATGCTGGAAGAAGAACCTAAATCTGTTGTTGGCGCACCTGGAGATTTAGTTCTTCATGAAATATGAAGACCACGATTATAAGATGACATGAAAGTGAGAAAACTAGACACGATAGTGAGAAAATAGTAAGTATTTCATATAATTGTCGAGGAAAATAGATACACAGTATTTTTAATCAACGATAATCATGTTTATTGCACTTATTTACTTACTTTTTAACCGAATTCCCTAAGGAGGAGGTTTACAATTCGTCCGGATGTTTTTTTTTTGTATGTGCCCCGATAGCGCCTAGTCGGATGGACCGATTTGGAAAATATATATTTTTTTGTTTGAAAGGGTTTACCTTCCCATTGACAAATCGAGAAAGTGAGGGAACTCTTCAAATATTATAGGATACTATCGTGATTTTTGTGTTTTTAGTAATAACTCGTGCATTTACTCATGGTAAGCATAATATTGTGATGCGGAACTGCTGATGAAGACCACATATGGCCACCAGAACTGCTCAATACTAGGTACAAATACAATGAGTGGCTGACGGGCAGGCAACGCATAGTTTGCATTAAACTCAATCTAATCAAATAGGGTTTGTGGAAGTCGGTTTTTTCTAAAGTTTACTTTTTGTTTCAATTATACTGTAACAGCTGCAAATTTTTGGACGGAAGGTTAAAGGTACATCTACTTCTAAACTGTGTATTATAAATAATAAATAACGGTTTTCCATATTATATCAGACATCTTGGTCCCATATAAACGACTATCTATTCTAGACCTATAAACAGGTTTTATGTAAAAATGTCTGTCTGTTAACTGTCTTCTTTATAATTATTGTAAAAGTAAATCAAGTACATAACATTTGTTGGGCTTTTTAATTATTAAACAGTACCCCCTTACATTTTTTTAAATAATATTAAAAGTTACGGACAGACGGACGGACAGTGGAGGCTTAGTAATAGGGTCCCCACCCCACACCCTTCGGATATGAAACCCTAAAAAGTAAGAAACAAAGCCAAGCAATCACAGTCAAATAAAAGCATGTTAGTTAGTACCATCTAGTAATATCTCTTTCAGTTACAATATCACTGTTTTAACTAGAAATTTCAGACTGTGATAGTACATACTTGGTTCTAATTGATATGTAGCTTTGCGCGACCTTTAGTAATCAAGGAATTAAGTTATTGTCAATACCAAACAAACGAGGCCAAACTCGATGTGGTTAAATCATTTTATCACAGAGGTCCTATAGAAAAATATTGCATTGGCATGCAATTAACATAGGTACGTAACGTAGGTATACAAAATTTAAACCCAATCAAAACACAGGTACCAATAAAGACTCAGGATCGTGGTTATTTTTTATCAAGATCGTGTCAAAAATGACACGAAAACACACGAAAGTGAAACACACTAAAGTGAGAAACCTGAACATATCCTAGGATTACTCCAAAGTAAATAACAATTGAAATTCAAATGATACGTAAATATTTTCTGACACAGCAATGCATGTTTCAATAAAAGTTTGACTTTATTACACTACTACAAATAGGATATATCTTAGACACGAAACCAAGAAGAAAGCCTGTACCTACCAAACCTAGAATACGAAACACTTACCTCGATATTTTTTATTTCGGCAATAAGGCACTGGTCTTACTGGACTGGCGCCTGGGCCACAACAGACAAATAGCATTGGAAGAACGATGAATTTCATAAAATGCGCGAATATTTACCTATAGCTTGGTTTTGAATTGCCATGGAACTGAGAGGCAACTCCGGGACGCGAAGATAAAACGATATTGTGACTTGGTTTTGATATATAGGTAATATTGTTATGATTACGTTATTACATCCGTCAACTAAGTCTTTTTATGTGAACTTAGTTAAAATTGTAATATCTCGTTTCATTTTTATGTAATAAGGCCTTGTTTGCTTGATTCTGCGTTAGGGACAAGACATGGTTTAAGTTTTTGGTAGTTTGAGATTTTTTTCCTTATGGTCTATTATTAATATCTTAAACTTAATCTTAAAGTGTTTATGCTCTCCAGGTAAATAACTGTTGGTATTAAACATGGTATTTATTTCAAGTTTTTGATGTGATAAATAAGACTAGTTATGTCCGACGCCGCGAGTTTTTACGCTCGAGAAGAACTGCTCAAATAATATTTTTGCGATTTAGCAACCAAGCCCGCTCCAACCAAACGCACTACATTTGCGATAAGGTACCTATTTGTGCGTATTTTAATACGTCAACAGTTCAATGACCGCGCTGTCGGCGTCTTTCGTCCGTATACCATGCTATAGTAGAAACACAACTACATTATTGTGTCTGTAGATTTGTGGGTCGACGAGACGTGCTGGCTACTGACGTCAAATTAGGGGCCCAGGCTCCTATGACGTCACGTTATCAAAAGCTGTTTCTAGTTCTAGTTTTATAAAAGAATACCTTCATCAAATATTCAGCTAGCTAACCCTATTCGACCCGTAGAGTACAATAGCCATACCGGCCGGCACTGTCTGTCTGTAACTCGTCTAACATCTGTGTTTAGCTATATATACCTATAAAGGACGTTATAGCTATTTGTGTATGTTTATATTTGGGTTGACTATTTCAAGGGCATATGACGCGCGCGATTCACGTCGCGACCTCCATTAAATGCTATTCAGAGTTCACATCACAGCAGCCACCGTAGGTAGACTTTATCACGGACAGTTTAGTAACGGGAAATAAGAAAATACCTACTCTACATTGTTTTTTACCTACATAATTAAATAGATCAATAGGTATTAAATAACCTTGACCCTGACGTAGTTTGGTTGTGAATACATTGTGAAGATGTGATGTGAAGTTATCTTCAAGTAGGTACTTTACGTCTGGGTTTGTCTAACTAAGCATATAATATGATACCTACTAAAGTGTGCAGACCACCTACCTCAGGCAGGTATGCCTTACGTACGTTACGTCTTACTGCACACTGTCAAGTGGGGGCGCAAAACTCAACCATAACTCATGGGCAGTGTCAGTCAGCGGCCCCGCAAATTTCACATACCTACTCGTAGCTAGCAAGTCGAGTAACAAGTAACCACAAAATAAATCATGGGTGGCGCTAGCCGCCTGAGAAATTTCACTTAATAGCAAGTCTAGGAACGAGTAGGTAGGTACTTCAAAAGAATTCATGGGCGCCGCCGCCACCCCGGAAATTTCACATTAGCTTATTAATTGTCCAAGTTTTTGAAAGTAGTTTGAACCTATGATAATATCCATTTTGTATTTTTAGGAGAATTTTGTAAATGTAACTCCGTCCAACTGAAACCTAAAGATTTCACTTTCGACCCTTTTTCGGTATTTTTGAAGTAAAACTTCTTGGGGCACGGGGGTAAAATTTATTTAACCTCTCAACTGTGGGTTATTCATATATTTGCTTTTCAATTGCTACTAGCCGGGTGCTATCACGAGTGGCTAAGAAATGTAACGGAAATTGGAATCGGTGACGTCAGGGTCGGCTGAAGACTTTTAAAACCGCAACTATTTTCAATACGGTTTTTAACTAATCAGATAAGATAATAATACATTCGTACAATAAAGAATGTTAATTAGTGAGAGAAAAACCTGATGAAACGTTAACAAATAAAAATTATTTTAAGCATTCTTCCACGTGTTCTTGATTTCCGGTATGGCCAAGATGGCGCCGCCGCCGCCGCCGCCGCTGGCTGGGAAAAACAAAACCAGTGACGTGACCAAAAACTACTTCGTTCAACCTCTTTTTGTTGGAACCGGAACTTATGTTTGACAGCTGTGCGATGCGATCCATACAGTTTGTAAGAAAAGAGTTTCATCAATGTCACACGGGTCGATATGGATTTCTAAAACAAGCAAAGCAATGCATACATTTGAGCGAGACGGCTTAAACACGTGACGTCAGATGGTATATAATCTGAGCGAGATGCAAATAGTAGTGACACTATTGAATGAGTTAAGTATATCACCACGAGCGCGACAAATTGTAGATAAGGAATGGTGGGAAATAAATGACATGACGTATTAAAAGTAAGTACAAGTATAAAATAATTTCAAATAATCGGACGTCTGAAACTTAAAAGTAACTTGAAGCAGAGATTGGATCTCAAAATTGGAAATTTAAATCTCTTTTAGTACAGGTAGGTATAGGTGTATAGTATAGGTACCACTTAATGATCTAGCTACAGAAGTTTTACTTCTAACACGTGTACGGTGCTACACGCGTATATTTTTTTATTTTATGAAGAATGTTGTGTAATTGATTATGACGTATAATATAATGATTCAAGAACATCATGCTACCTAGACGAAAAATGATACAAAATATTTTAGTATTAAAAAAGTTATGATAATTTTAAGTTGCTCCGGTAGGAAATTCGCAAATCACATTAAAAAAATCATAACTTCTAAAACGCTAAAAATCGCGAAACATACAGTATGGGGTATTTTCAGATACACCCAGGCATTAGAAATGTAAAAAAAACATACGCGTGTAGCACCGTACACGTGTTAGAAGTAAAACTTCTGTAGCTAGATCATTAAGTGGTACCTATACTATACACCTATACCTACCTATACTAAAAGAGATTTAAATTTCCAATTTTGAGATCCAATCTCTGCTTCAAGTTACTTTTAAGTTTCAGACGTCCGATTATTTGAAATTATTTTATAATTGTACTTACTTTTAATACGTCATGTCATTTATTTCCCACCATTCCTTATCTACAATTTGTCGCGCTCGTGGTGATATACTTAACTCATTCAATAGTGTCACTACTATTTGCATCTCGCTCAGATTATATACCATCTGACGTCACGTCTTTAAGCCGTCTCGCTCAAATGTATGCATTGCTTTGCTTGTTTTAGAAATCCATATCGACCCGTGTGACATTGATGAAACTCTTTTCTTACAAACTGTATGGATCGCATCGCACAGCTGTCAAACATAAGTTCCGGTTCCAACAAAGAGGTTGAACGAAGTAGTTTGAGTCATGCTAGATATTAGGCTACTAACGCCATCTAGCGAAAGAGAGTGAGCGCCATCTTGGCCATACCGGAAATCAAGAACTCGTGGAAGAATGCTTAAAATAATTTTTATTTGTTAACGTTTCATCAGGTTTTTCTCTCACTAATTAACATTCTTTATTGTACGAATGTATTATTATCTTATCTGATTAGTTAAAAACCGTATTGAAAATAGTTGCGGTTTTAAAAGTCTTCAGCCGACCCTGACGTCACCGATTCCAATTTCCGTTACATTTCTTAGCCACTCGTGATAGCACCCGGCTAGTAGCAATTGAAAAGCAAATATATGAATAACCCACAGTTGAGAGGTTAAATAAATTTTACCCCCGTGCCCCAAGAAGTTTTACTTCAAAAAATAATTGGACGTCACTTTTTGGACCACCTGTATTCCTGTACCATTCAGCCTGTGATGCCGTGAAGGTGAGGGTACCTATGCATTGCACGTATGTACAAGTACCTACCTAGATGTATTTACAAGTAGATAGAAAGAGTCTCTCTCCTTCCATTTTACAGGCGCATCAAAAGGTTCTACGTTCTCATCATAGTTAGCTAGGACCAAAATTCAGTACAAAAGGTCTACTTATACTATCGGAAATGTCATCGGAATTCTTCACCGACAAATAAAATACAAACACTCAATGTAGAAGCGGAACTTCCATACATTTCAACAAAAAAGTGCTTGTCACATCTTAACTAAAAGCTATTCCAAAATTATAATCAAAGATTTCAGTCGATTCCAAACTCATCACTTCTAAGACGGCTACTAAACCTTTAAATTGCATTTTAAACCGATAACGGACAAGTGTTTTATTCTTATAGACACGATACGAATTTACAATTCAAAGTTGAGAAAGTTTGGAGAATAGTTTCGTGGCCCTCTTTAACCTCAACAATTGAACATCTTCACGCGAAATAAAGGAACAAGAATTGTAACTGGGTGTCAGAGATTACTCTCACCTATCACAATTTCATTCAGCATTGTTCAGACAATCCATTTTTTTTATTGCATAGTAACTAGCATCTGACCGACGGGTTTGTCTACCCTTGCATGACCGAAC
This sequence comes from Argyresthia albistria, assembly GCA_963457715.1. NCBI lineage: Eukaryota > Metazoa > Arthropoda > Insecta > Lepidoptera > Argyresthiidae > Argyresthia > Argyresthia albistria. Next base: position 16,373 of record CAUOQF010000328.1, on the reverse strand, counting down.
GGACAAAAGCAAAATGGGTGAAAAGATGGAATGCATAAATTATACAATCATGATGAAGTAAGTATAAAAGGATGCATAGATTGCCTGTGAACCTGGGTTCAAATGTCAATACTTTAGGGGTCTTTTTCTTAATCGTCGTGGGGCTGGGGTTGATACATGATTTCCGTAGTAAGATATTTAGTCTAAATCCTGAAAGATCACTTACTAACGCACAAAGAATCTCAATATTTTCTTAATAGAATCTCGATTCACGCAGAGGTTTCGCGCTAAACAGGAGTCATAAATAACTAATACGACTCAGACGAGAACATTCACGACTAATTAATCACTATCTGTTCTTCTGCAAACATACTTATCTTCATCCCAAATACTGCGATGCTCCCATAAAAGCTGGACCAAAAAATAAACACTAATAAAGTGCAAACATTTTGTATATACGGTCCTATAAGCTTAGTGCCACCCTACGATTAAGAAATATCCAGTTGGTGCGCATGTTGGCATGGGAATGTTCAGGGGGTCAACGCCATTCGATTCGCGTACTTGTCCCGGGCAAGCAGTACGTATTATTATTTCGATAGATGTTTTTATTTGAGGGTCTGAGATCCGGTCTGAGCGCCCCCTCGCCACCTCGCGGCCGCCCCGCCGGCTGGCGACCGCCTTGACGGGTTGTACTCGTCTCGAACAAGATCCTAAATTAAAATATGTCTTGTGAAACCAAGGAGGCTGCATTCAGTATGTGCGCACTGAGAACTAAACCTTGAAAGCGCTTATTATAAAGTTAAGACGCTGCCTCTAATTGGAGCTGGCATGATGGACCACCAAATCCTCCTACCATCGTTATGATGATACTTAGGTACCTAACTATTGTAGATAGCTCTAACTGTTTGACCTAATTTAGTCCCTAAAGAGCCACTGCCTACAATCTACCATCTAATCTTAGTGGCTAACAGTAAAATGAAGACGTTATAGATATGATAAAATAATGTTTATGCATTTTATATTTTAAACCTAAAAGCTGAATCTTATAAGATAATGTTAGTCTCACTAAATCTTCAAACCCATTCTAATCTAATCCCACAAGAAGAAAGTAAGATGAGCACTAGTCATTCAATTCAAACAAGCATCAAGACACTGGGGGAATCGGAGCTTCAAAAACCTGCCTCACCTGCCCATTGGTGCATTGAATTAATGGAATAATACACCCTTTCTTCTTCAGAATCCACAGATGGGAGAGGTTCGAGCATCGACCGGTTCATCACGATCAATCTGAGCCATTGAAATCGCGAAAGCTCCGGCCCAGTGCGAATTTCACACCAGTCTAGAGTCTAGACTTGAATATATGTGTGGCTAGTTGCATCGTTGCAACACACCGCTAGGCAATAGGTTGCCTAGAGCTCTAGGCTGCCTGTGAGAACTGAACAGAGCGGGAGATTGTAGTATCGCAGCGCTTGATTGAACTCAGTTTTCCATTATGTTTGTTACAACATTATGGGAATATCTACAAGCCACTATCGGATAGACTGAATGCTTTTATGCAGTTACGCAACAATAAAACCAGCAATGTTGGACAGAATTTAAAGATCACCCTAGTTCAGGGAGAGGGTAACAGCATATATAATTTAGGAACGATGCCAAATATGCCACATAACAGTTGTTAGATGTTAACATAGGTCAAAATCAATACCGATAAGTTGCCATTCTACTTCTCTACATGAAACCTAAATAGAAACCTTATAAATATGTACCTGTACCTTAGTTGCATAGAGTTTCAGCTCAGCTGCAGTGCTTACAAGTTAATGCAATGGTTAGTCGGCATGTACTTTCATACAGAATGTTGATGAAACACAGGTATAGGTATTCTGAAACACAAATAGGTAGGTACTTTCTTATATTGAAGATCATTCAATGTAAGCGGTCAAGTGCGAGTAGGACTCGCACACTAAGGGATCCGATCACACTTACCTTATACGGTATACCTTTATACCTCGTATTACTTATAATATATTATTATATTTCGTAGGTGTGTTTTATTTAGGTTCCTACATTAAAAGAAAAGTATAATGTCATCCATGTAAATCAAATTAGGTATGTACGTATTTTTGCAGAAAGACAAATTATCAGTTTTCAGATTTTTCTTTTTCCTTGAAGGATCGGAGACCCTAAAAACATCTTGTAATTTGGATTTCCTATTGATTTTATGGAACACCACTGCACTGTAAAAATAACAAACCAATAGCATTGTACTAGATTACTGAGAGAAAGCCTCTCCCCTGCTTAATTAACAAGCCAAATTCCAACGCTACCGGGGTGATTCAGATCTCTGCAAACTGCATTGCAGTGTGTAACAGACTGCAGTCCGCAGAAGATACCTAGGTTTAGATCTACCTAGGTAGATAAACGCCTATTATATAAAGTCTAGCCAGATAGTCAATCTTACAAAATTCATAGTGATAGGGCTTTTTTATTGGTTAAAATAAAATCCTTTGGCATGTTTTATTTTGTCTATTTAGCTAAGGATTGGATGGATAATAAAATCTCACACTTTTACATTTTTTATCGCTGTGTTTGTTTTGTTGCTTAGGAGGCGCCAAATTGGGATTGAATTGTCCGTTTGTAAATCTGTACAAAAATAATTGTCAAATCACGTTGTAGTCCTTGAAATCAATAAGTTGTGTTGCCGCCCCGCATTCATTACCTAGGTCCCCCACGTTTGTAAAGCCTAGTCACCCTAGGAATGCATCGCAGCGAGAGGTCGCCATTTGCAGAGAATGCACCTGGGCTGCATTATGTGAAAGCCGTCTAGCCTAGCTCACATGTCCTTTCTATTCAGTTTTACTTTAGTGCAGCTGTGATATTGCAATACGAACCGTGGAAACTGATTAGGCCTGAATTGGTCTGAATAATAGTATATTTCACAAAGGAGGTGCTGAGGTGAACAGATGTAGGATATCTACTTCTAGTGCATTACCCTTACAGATAAAATGATTGTTTACCAAGGGAGTAAAGAACTATTTTAGGGCGAGAGTGTTTTTTTAATCGAGGGACTCATAAGTAGAATCCTGAGGGAGCGAGGGTTTCAAAGTACATCATTCGAGCCAAAAATAGTTTTTACTCCTGAGGTGGACACTATACTTTTCTTTTATGAGAAAAGGAGTAATTTATACATACAGTAACTAATAACTGCTCACGAAATTGAAATAAACAAAGGAATTCAGATTTGGCGCAGTTTTCTAATTCAACTTTTCATTATTTGGTTCATGTTTTGATATCAGTCTCTATGTCGGCGGTCGATCGCGGAATTGAGCACATCAAGATGTGTCCAAACGTGAAATATCATAAAAAGATAAAATCTCAAACACTGCGGTAGCTTAGGTAAAGATGAAAGGAGGCGAGCGCAGAAAAGCGATTCTTCGATCGATTTTTCGGCAACACTATTAAACGTGTAGGAAAGTACGTGTGGAAAAAAAGAGCAATCTGCACCAAACTTTTTTTCATAAGTTAAAATCCGTCTGAAAAAGCGTCCTGCAAGAAGATGGTGGACTTTGATTCGTGTTGCTGCGGTTGTAGGATTACTGTTGCTTTGTGATATCTGTTGGGGATAATTGATTTGATAGTGTAGACGTTAAATATTGATATACTTATACCTCTACATAATTACTTATAATATATTTTTAAAGTAAAAGGAAAAACTCCGATGAAATAAAAATGGTCTAAGTTAAGCGGAAAGACAAAGTTACCCAGACTGACATTAACTGTATGATGCACACTAAAATTAATTACTTAAGTACCTACCTACCTACCTACCGGATCCGAGTAAAGGCCTGTGCCCCTCGGTGGGGACCTTAATGGGCTACATTTACATTTAAAAGTACCTACCTATTTTTCGGTCCATCTAATATATGTACTTACTTAGAACCCGGGTTCGAATCCAAGCTGGGAAAAAAAAAATGATGTCGCTGTTTCTGGTTCCCACGACACAGTGTATCCTAGTGTGGGGCCAGAAGCAATTTATGTGCCTGTATGTAAATGTTTATGTTCTTCTTCTTCTTTTTATTAATGGCGTCCTAACCTCTTTTGAGGTTAATTTTGTCAGTGTCAAGTGGTCAGGTTCTCATTTGAGAATCTGGAAATAATAATGTCTTGAGATGATTTGATGACTATGATGATGATGATGATTTGTCGCTCGTTAGCACTACCCGGGAAGGACGTGAAGGGTTGTGGGTTCCAAGTAATTCCTTAGGACGTGAACGACTGCCTCCCTTTATTTATGTTCATGTTTACTATTTAAGATCATTAGAGGTCTTGAGCTGTGTTTCGTTTACTGCTTGTAGTCATGCGTGTGCTAAATGTGTGTGGTGTGATGTGATCATGTGATAGATATATTGTACCCAAAGTTCGCGCAACAAATAATATCGCTAATATTTTGCCTAACCCACCCAAGTTTGATCTTCTAGCATACATTGTCTTCTATCATAATCTTTTAACATAGGTAGGTACTTTGCCAGAAATTATAGAAAATTAATTAATAGAAATTAAATGATGCTAACAGAAGTCACATATTAGCGGACTACGTACTGCCTTACTGCGTTTCGTAAAAAATATACCAAATATTTAAGTAATTTGAATTGTAGATACAAATATTTTTTGGTAGTGATCATAGTTTTGTCGCATCAGTGGTGAATGGACCGAGGAAAATTCGGAAAGAAAAGGAAACACGCATGAAACACGTTCAAAAATCTGTTTGTATTAAATGTAATGTAATATTTTTAGTTTGTGTGGGCAATGTATTATTTCACTGATTGATTGGTACCTACCTATTTTTATCAACTCATTCAAATAATTTATTATAAATACTTAAAGCGAATATTAGGTGTGCCCGTCGAGTAATAATAATTAATAATTTAATAAATACCTAATATTTTGTGCGCTTTCAACTTGTCTATCGATCTGACATCGATCTACTAGAGATGTGTACCGGTTCTACAAAAACCGGTGAAAAACCGGATAACATCACTACCGGATTTTTACCGGTGATTTTATTTTTAACCGGTATTTTTATACACGCGCGCGGAACACAAATTTATTTTGCCTCTGAAAATATCATGGATTTAGTATGGAAAATATTGTATGCGTGTACCCCAAGTAATCCGAACTATTCCGAACGCACCTTACTTTTTAGGGTTCCGTACCCGAAGGGTGCCAAACGGGACCCTATTACTGAGACTTCGCTGTCCGTCTGTCCGTCCGTCCGTCCGTTTGTCACCAGGCTGTATCTCATGAACCGTGGTAGCTAGACAGTTGAAATTTTCACAGATTTCTGTTGCCGCTATAACAACAAATACTAAAAATCAAAAGAAATTAAATATTAAGGGGGGCTCCCATACAACAAACGTGATTTTTTTGCTCATTTTTGCTCGATATTGATAATGGTAGCAGGTAGACGCTTAAAATGTTCACAATATATTGAGCATATTATTTACTTAAAAAATAAATAATTAAATTAATATTTAGGGGGGCTCCCATACATTTTTTTTGCGGTTTTTTTATAGATAATGGCACAGAACCCTTCGTGCGCGAGTCCGACTCGCACTTGGCCGGTTATTTTTGTACATGCGCGCGGATAATGACGTCCGAAAATACTGTAAACGTGTAACCGAAAGCACCTTACTTCACATTATATATTTTTTTCTATGTATGGGATGGGGAATCCCCATTGGGGATCTATTTTGTCATATCGGAATTGCACCCTACATCACATTCTATGACAATTTCCATATAATGTCAAGAAATGTTCCTATAGGTTTTTCTCCGGTGAAGTACCGGTTTTTACTATAAAATCTCCGAAAATCTCCGGAGGCTAAAATTGAAACCGGTACACACCTCTACGATCTACAATGGGAGATTTGAAAAAAACAAATTCAGTAGTTCCAAATTCGTCACTAGATGTCGTAGGCGAGACATGGGGTTGGCTTTTATTTATATCATTCATCCTTAATTTCATTATAAAAAGGTGTTTAATGGTAGCTGGCAGTCACTTTTCATACCAAAGAGCTTGTTTTTTTTCACAACGATGTCACGTTCATTAAATCGGGTGATTCGAATTACATGGGGTGAATAGACAAAATATTAGTATATTGGTTCAATAGATAACTATCGAGTAATTTGCAAGTGAAAAAGGTTACGTAAATAAAAATTGTGAATGGGTCAATAGAAAAGAGATGTTAGAACTGTCAAAATAAATTATTTTACTTCATTTCATTCTATTTTGTTGTGACGATGGGCTGGATGGCTATGATAAGTTGTTATCATTTACTAAAAATAATGGAAAGGAAAGAATGGCTGTAATTCTTACATTTTATATATTTTTTTACATACATAATAAACCCAGCGAAATGCGAATGGAACCCACGCACCGAAACATTTTACAAACACAATAAAATAGAAAATACAAGGCGAGCTTATCACTTTCCAAGAGATTTCACCAAGACGATTTCTAAGTTTGTTTGCAAACTGTTTTTTGTCGAAGTGTGATGCAATGCGACGTTAAAATGCGACGCAATATTTCGCCATATTACTTCTGGAACAAAAAAAAAGTTTAGTTTGGTTACGTAGGTACCTACCTAGATTGGGTATTATGGTAGACTACAAGGAAACTACATTCTAATTTCTACTGAGTTCTCAGTAAGTAAAAAGGTAAAACCTGTGAAATAAAATGGCGAAGCTAGCCATGGGCGTTCAGGCTTTTACGTTTTTTCATATATTGGATGTGATCTTCACAAATTACAAAGATTTTCGGACAGCGCAGATAGTAAGAAATTATAGAAAAGCAAACATAAATTATCTAGTTATCATAAAGGCGAACGCCATATGACGAAAGAACGTTGCTGCAAAGTTAAGTCAGTCGAATCATTGATTTTCCTTTGAGGAATTTTTCGAGAACAATATTTTTATGCGTATTTAATTTATAGCCAATAGTAATTGTAATTTACGTTACTTACTTGTGATACGAGACTCCTTGTTTAGTTTTATCGCGATTTCGGTCGAAGGACACCATTTTGGTTTGTGCTGCCGACATCGACATAACAATCGGCTGTCACCGCCTGAGCGCGACTGATTGAAAACTGTTAACTTTTGGACACAGTTTTTGTAGCGACACTTTCATGCGCCCCGTGCCTTGTCCCCTAGTATTGAAGTATGTGCGTATTGTCAATTTATTGTCAATATTGTCATTAACCTAGAGTAAAAAGTAAAAACTAACCTCAAATACGGTTTTTGAAAATTCAAAAACCAAAAAAGCCCCTGGTTTGCGACAACTGAAACTTTAGGGGAGGTCCACTCTACTCCCCCTAGCCCCTCCATCCCTTTTCCTCCAAAAATCAGGTGTCCGTGATCTAAACCTAACCCCATGTTGTCGATACAAAGCCATCTGTTGGCAGCTTTCAGAACTATTTTTAGCTGTCAGAAAATCGCTAGAAACTTCAATTGCGGTTATAGTTCGAGTAAACTTTAACATAGCACTTTTTACTCTCTCTCTCGATGTCGACAGGAGGTCCATCTCCCTCTCCCGCATCGCGTTGAGTTGAGAGCGAGAAACGTCGAGACCTCTCGGGCTCGACAGAGAAAATGACATTTGTGTATAGACAAGGACCTTTCTCGAGCGCGGCATACTAAGCGCACTGGTACAATGTATAGTCTGTTTTTTATTAGGGTTCCGCGCACGAAGGGTTCCGTACCATTATCTATAAAAATCCGCAAAAAAAACATGTTGTATGGGAGCCCCCCCTAAATATTAATTTAATTTTAATACTCAATATATAATACTCAATATATTGTGAACATTTTAAGCGTCTACCTGCTACCATTATTAATATCGAGCAAAAATGAGAAAAAAAATCACGTTTGTTATATGGGAGCCCCCGTTAATTTTATTTTATTTTTTAGTATTTGTTTATTTTTTAGTGTTATAGCGGCAACAGAAATACATCATCTGTGAAAATTTCATCTGTCTAGCTACCACGGTTCATGAGATACAGCCTGGTGACAGACAGACAGACAGCGAAATCTCAGTAATGGGGTCCCGTTTGGCACCCTTCGGTTACGGAACCCTAAAAATCCTAAAAATGGTAGATATGCATGTTTATACAATGTTACCAGTTAAGAAAACTTCTAAATCAGTAGTAGCATTCACACTATAATATAGCGTCACGTCTTTTCCCATACGGGGTGGCAGGGGTACAACTGTGCCTACTGTGTGCAGTGATTCAATACTCAATTTTGTGTGACAGGGGGATAGCCCATCACCGCAGCTAAGAAGCTATGAAGGTTTCCTCACGATGTTTTCCAACACCGTTAGAACGTCCCGTAGAAATAAAAAGTGTGCCCTGTGTACCTTTAAGTGAAGAATATTCAAGAAGTGACTAAGGAATAAGAAAACCATAAAAACCCGGTGACAGTTAGAATAGAAGCCATCGTCGACAACCTGTCCGATTTATCTGACCTTGACTCGGACGACTTGATAATATTTGACATCAAAATAATGGACAATTAAGTTCTCATCCCCTTACAATAGACATTAATTGACGTCTTGGTACCCATTGTCAAAGTCTTAGACATTTTTTCCAGGAGCCACTAGAAAGGCTTTAGATAGTATTTCAGTAACTGGGCGTGGGCGCTACTAATAAAGGGCTCTACTTACGACGCAATCTGACTTGCAATTTATTGCTGCAACTTTATGCATGCTTGCAATCTGCAACCTGCCTACTCACGATGCAATCTCGATGCAATCGATTGCATGCAACCTGAAACCTGCCTACTCACGATGCAATCTATCTGCAATCTGTTGCAAGTGCAAGGCAACAGTTGCAGCAACAAATCGCGTAAAGTAAGTTTTTGAAGTTGCTAAGTTGATACCTTGGACGAACTACCTAAAGTTTAGGTAGTTCGTCCAAGGTTGATACTGAGGGTTGATACCTACCCATAGACAGTCAGCGAAAAAAAAACTTTATGTACATAGAGCAGATATTTTTGAAGTAAAACTTCTTGGGGCACGGGGGTAAAATTTATTTAACCTCTCAACTGTGGGTTATTCATATATTTGCTTTTCAATTACTACTAGCCGGGTGCTATCACGAGTGGCTAAGAAATGTAACGGAAATTGGAATCGGTGACGTCAGGGTCGGCTGAAGACTTTTAAAACCGCAACTATTTTCAATACGGTTTTTAACTAATCCGATAAGATAATAATACATTCGTACAATAAAGAATGTTAATTAGTGAGAGAAAAACCTGATGAAACGTTAACAAATAAAAATTATTTTAAGCATTCTTCCACGAGTTCTTGATTTCCGGTATGGCCAAAACCAGTGACGTGACCAAAAACTACTTCGTTCAAACTCTTTGTTGGAACCGGAACTTATGTTTGACAGTTGTGCGATGCGATCCATACAGTTTGTAAGAAAAGAGTTTCATCAATGTCACACGGGTCGATATGGATTTCTAAAATGATGAAAGAATCATTTTGTGGCCGGTAACTATGGAATAGGTACCTAAAACGCGCTGCGTAGTCGCGCAACGGGCAGCTAGTAATCGTATAAAGTCACTGTGATATTTAGTTTTCAAGCAAATTCCGATGTGATGGATGGCTGCATTAAGACTTCTTGAAAACAATAAGTAGGTACCTAGAACTGTTCTAAAGCCACTTTTTATTATATAGTGCAGTTCAAGTCACAAATTGGCAGTTTAGCTACTAAGTACGTGTTATACCTACCTATTTAATGTTTATCTGTAGTAAACGGCCAAAGCGAGGTCTACAGCTTACAGAGCCATAAGTTTAATGGCTTATTGTTTCGCTTATTTGTTTGTATGTAATTTTTGTAATACATATTTTAAAGTTGAATTGTTGTTATAACTGTTGAAATTATACGATTTTGATTTTAATAAGCTTTTGTAATTTTAAAGTTAATGCTTCATGCCAGTCAATAATGTTGAAGTAAAATATCAAAATCGAGGTGTGTCGTATGGCGGACTAAGGAAATGTCAAGAATAAAATTAAATAAGAGTTACGTCATCGCTTCGCGATGAAGTAACCCTAAAAAATCCTAGCAAAGTAGGTATGTATAGGTTAGCGGGGGTAGCATAAGGCACGCCAGTCACCCCAGCCACGCATTTTGTCACAATTTAATGTCATATCATAATGAATGCGCGCTATTTTATGGAGAAACATCATTGAGACGCGAAAGGAGTTGGCAATTTGGCAAAATGACTGCCCCAGACATGTACAAAGACTTCTCAACAGCCAATTAATAGCATTTAAATATTCTCTCATAAATTACTGCGTCTTTAGTTAGTTTGTAGAACTTGAAGGAAATGATTAAATAATTAAGAGTTGTCACTTCATACTCTATGATTCCGCCATTGATTAGTGACTTTTGCCATCGTTAAAAATAACATGCAACATAATTGCCAACTAGCAAAACTGTTGAAAACAGGAGGTTTCCAGAGGAGTGGCTAGATGGCGTTATGTTGCATGTTATTGCAAAATGGTGCTTATTTATAGCGACGGCAAAGGTCACGGAATCATATTGGAATCACGGAGTATTGAGTAACAACTCTTATTTACCTATATTTAATTATTTTTTTTCTTCAAGTTCTACAAACTAAATACAGACGCAGTAAATTAAATTTATGAATGAATATTTAAATGCTATTGGCTGTTGAGAAGTCTTTGTACATGTCTGGGGCAGTCGTCCATATATTGATTTAGCCATCTTCTTTGTCATTTATCTGCGCGACTGAGGTGAGTGGCAAGCCTTATGGTAGCCCCGCAGGTACACATTAACTTGGAATAGTTGAAAATACGTACTCGATCAATTAAATAAAGGGACTGGGCACAGAGACAAGCAAAGCAATGCATACATTTGAGCGAGACGGTTTTAAGACGTGACGTCGTCTGATGGTATATAATCTGAGCGAGATGCAAATAGTAGTGACACTATTGAATGAGTTAAGTATATCACCACGAGCGCGACAAATTGTAGATAAGGAATGGTGGGAAATAAATGACATGACGTATTAAAAGTAAGTACAAGTATAAAATAATTTCAAATAATCGGACGTCTGAAACATAAAAGTAACTTGAAGCAGAGATTGGATCTCAAAATTGGAAATTTAAATCTCTTTTAGTATAGGTAGGTATAGGTGTATAGTATAGGTACCACTTAATGATCTAGCTACAGAAGTTTTACTTCTAACACGTGTACGGTGCTACACGCGTATTTTTTTTTTATTTTAATATTCTTTTTGTCGGTAGAATTAGATCTTCTTTAATCCTTCAATTGCGGTTATAGTTGCTGCAGGGCTACCATGAGGCACGCCACTCACCTCGCGTCCGTCGCGTATAAATGTAAAATTTTCGCGACATAATGACGTTTTCTCCATACTTGCGAGCATTGATTTTGACATTAAATTGTGACAAAATGCGCGATTAAGGTGAGTGGTTTTCCTAATGGTAGCTGCCGATCAATATGGGCGGGCACATTATAAATAATAATAATAATAATATAACTTTATTCCAGAAATAAAATTTCCATATCTTATAAACTAACACAAAAACATAACACACATCAAAAAGTAAATGCACATACTAGAATAGCGGATAACATTATAGGTACTTACTAAAATATAAATAAATTATATCAGTCTAGTTTGATATACACTGCACCGTACTATTCTCGTAAAGGGAGTATACTATACTCACTTTACGAGAATAGTATACTCCATACTCCTCGTTCACTCTATAGTCTATCTACGATTATTCTATTATAAATAGGTGGTATCGAGAACTCTGGAAACCCCTTTATTTTCTTTCTACCCATGAAAAAGTAGGTTGGTTGGTAGTGATAAGATGAATCTGGCAACATTTAGTTAAATTTCTTTGCCGAAATGGGGAAGTTGTCATTTCGTTTCAAATCCTATTTTTTGGATTTATTAAAATGTTTAAACAGTTTGAACTGGTTCATCGTATTATTTAGCTTAATTAACCTCTCCGTATGCATCTACGAGGATCAAATAGGAAAATTCGACTGGTAATTAATTATTTTGGAGGTTATGATTCCTGTCATGGTAGAGTTCGATAGATTGAATTTCCTGTCGTTTTCAGGCGACAAAGTTACGTGGGAAGGATTAAGTTCGCACAGTTCGACACAGTATCAACAGCGAAGAAAATTATAGTGGCTACAGAGGAGAATGTTTTGGCTGCTTTGCATTTGAAGACAGGTATGTTGATCAATACATTTGTGGTTTATTTGTACCTATTTCATATGTTCTATCTATCAACAATGAAGAGGCCTGCATAGAAGAATACCTGGTCAGACAGAGTGTGGAAAAGGGGACAGAACCCGCCACTTATCTATACCCCAACCAAACATGCAAGACATGGGCATTTTTTCTCCTCGTCAGGGATTCAAAACCAGGTCCTCTTGATTGGAAAACGCAGCCTTCCACGGAGCACCACAGATGTCTTGATTACTATAAATGCATCCTTGATAAATAATTAAAAAAATAATATATCGGTCTTTTTTTATTGGATTCCTGTGACATTTAAGGCCGACTTTTCTGCCTTATTTATCCCTAGGTCAAGTGGTCTGGCGACATGTGCTGGAAAGCACCTCATCTGGTGATATCCAGCTGCTGCACGTCAGCGACAAGGTGGTCACCGTCTCTGGAGCCAACCCATACTTGGTGCGAGGATGGGATACTGCTACTGGTATGTGCCAACAAACATAAAATACTTTGTTGTTTACACTTGTTAATTTACTATACTACAGTAGCTGTCTTGCTCACACATTTAAAATCTGACACAAGAAGAAGTAGTCTCAGGATAATTTGCACATAGGCAATCACTCAAACCGCAAACCTAGTCTAAGATCCAAAGAGAGCTCGACTTTCACCCATCTGTTTACTGCAATGAAACTTGGTTTTATCAAATTTTGTATGCTGGAAAAAAACATTGTGATGCGTTGCCTATAAGTAAATGTATGCTATTTGACATTTGAGAATGGAAATTCATGTGACAAGACAAGTGATATTTGCAAAAGGAAGCGAGTGCCGGTATCATAGCAAGTGGAGGTCTTTAGTCTCTGCCGGCCCGTCTTACGGGAAAAAAGTGTGAGCATATGTTTGTATATTGTCCATAAACATTTACATATACAGGCTGTCCCAAAACTCAACGTCAAGCGGGCACCAGGTGAAAGCCCAGCCAATACTGGTAAAAATAAAATAAAAATTCTATGTCACTTGGTTCAAATAATATAGGCATTTTTAAAAATTTCTAAATATCGTCACCCTTTATCACTTTTAAGGTCACACTGTGTTACTGTGACCGTCACAGCAGTGACAACAAACTTAGCAATTTTTCTACAAATTCTTTACTAACATGATTCTAAAGAACCATACTATTGATGATAATTACAAATTGAGCAGAAAATTGCGTCAGATTGATAAACATACATAGTTTGGTAGAGTTGCGGTTTGAGAAAATTTTGCCCCATCATTACGAAAAAAAAACGGTACTGCATGTTCATATAAAAGTTGGCACATTTAATGAGGATTTCAAAAAGGTACAACAACAACTTCCTACTCTCTTACCCAAAAATGTTAAATAATTATTATTAAAACAAAATGGACATCATAAAACCTTAAATTCTGAGGTGAGTTCAAGAATAGAAATAACCGGCCAAGTGCGAGTCGGACTCGCGCACGAAGGGTTCCGTACCATTATCTATAAAAAACCGCAAAAAAATCACGTTACTTGTATGGGAGCCCCCCTTAATATTAAATTTATTTTGTTTTTTAGTATTTGTTGTTATAGCGGCAACAGAAATACATCATCTGTGAAAATTTCAACTGTCTAGCTACCACGGTTCATGAGATACAGCCTAGTGACAGACAGACAGATAGACAGACAGCGAAGTCTCAGTAATAGGGTCCCGTTAGGCACCCTTCGGGTACAGTAAAGTATGACTGATTAAATAAAACCAAAAATAGTTGATGTAATTAAAGTAGATTTGACTTAATGTAACATAGCGTCTTTTCCCATACGGGGTGGCAGAGGCAACATAGGAATTTTATTTTATTTTTACCAGACCCTGTATGGGCCCACTTTAGGATACGCTGTATCAACTATACATACATATTGTGTACATACCCAGTTCATCAACCCAATCTGAATCTTCTGTATTCAATCCTTTCAGGAGTCCTCCTCTGGGAGTGGTCACTCTCCCTCAACACAGAAGATCCGGAGCTCTCCAAGTGGTGGTTGCATGACCATATGCTCGTGCATATGCTGCCGGTATTCGGGTCACACATCGAGGTGACAACGTACAACATATTGACTGGACAGAATAGAGGCGCCACTTCGAGGCTACCCGCGTCATGGACTAATGATGGGTGAGTAATTTTCTGCAGAGTAACATCCTTTTCAGGTACAGTGTTGCACCTGCTAATTGTTGTGCGGAAGCTATTGCTGCAATGTAATCAAACAAAGTGTGATGTTAGCTTGTTTTCCTGGCTGCCCATTCATTTTATGGCAGCTATGGATCAAATCTTCACCAGTCGACATTAAAGAGGTCGTTGAAAAATATCGACAGGTTTCTAAAACTACTAGCTCGCCCGCATAAAGCCCACGGCCCACGCTTTTCAACCTCTCCAATCGAGATAAAGTTCAAATCAAAACCTATGCAAAAACAACAAAAATCATGGTCTTTTGTGGACAATAGGCGTTTGAGTAAATGTCGCTAACAATAAGCGTATCAAATATTATGTGACAAGCATGTTCCCGTTCCAGCTGCGTGCTAGCCGAGCCCTTCTACACCTGCCTGTCCGGGAGCCGGGAGGAGCGCCTGCTGCTCTCAATGGACGTGACGTCACAAGCGGTGAAGATCATCAGCAAACCCGTCTCCAACTACCTCCAGGCGGAGGAGTACGAGCTGACTGCGCTGGACGGGAACAGCGTACTGCCTGGCTTCGTGCTTAATGATAAGGTAGCTATCAGGAGCCAGATTCTATAGCTGTATTTCTAATTCACTGCCAAAAAGAATATCAAATATACGTCAATGCCAAAGTAACACGCGTCATTGTCTATTGGAGATGCGCTTTCCAACAATATTTTGGCTTGCGGTGACTAGTGAAACTACCGCTTTTTGACATTAAGTTGCGTAGAACTGGCGCCGCCCTGTAAAACCTTCAACATCAAGTCACATCCGAAGGGCTACTGCCAGTGCAATATGATCGTAAATTCTACTAAACAATCTTGATGAAATATTTATCGATACGACTTTATTTGAGGTATGTTTGTTATATCAGGCAAATAATCCGATTTTTAACTACCAATAAATTCATTTATAAAGTGCCGCTTTTATCAAAATAGTAATCTATTATTAGACAAAATGACATTTTATATGGCGGCCATGTATTTACGATTTTGGCAAGGAATTAGAATTTCAACTATACAAGCGTATCGTATGTCAATGGCTGTAGCCGGCGCGGTACGTCTCGGCACGGTCGACAAGCCAAAATCGAAATTTAGAGCCTTCGCTCTAGCCATTGTCATGCGATTCGCTTGCTCCACGGCCCTGAACAGTTAGGCCCTGGTACAGTTCGCGCCAGGTTCTTTGGCTCTAAGCGAACTGTCACCTCTCTCTCTCTTTTACGCGGAAAAGAGTGGTCACAACTCGCTCAGAGGCAATGAAACTAGGCTCAGAAATTAGCCAGTGTCAACCAACTTAAGTATTGACCTACTGGGGGCCATTTGGAAAGAAAATGCACTAAACTAAAAGGCCACTAAGCCCTCTAAACGTATTTTATAACAACTAAAATGACGTCATTATGACGTTTTTGCCTTTTTAGTATAGTGCATTTTCCTTCCAAATAGCCTCCATTATAGTGTGCCTAATATAACAGGCATTTTGACAGATGTCAATCTTAGCGTGCTAGTGAGGGGATATTGCTAATAAAAATCGATTAATCAAAATAATCGATACACCCTTGAAACATTTGTGAATCGGGAATAATTTTATAAGATTTGCAAAGGGACATTAGAGTAGACAATTTAGTTGAAAATTAACTAATTATATCCCAAAGTGCGGATAGTAGTGATGACGATGACAACTCTTCTGTTAGTTCAACTGAGTAAACAATTTCGAGTTTCGGTAACATCCCTGATGTTTAAAAAGTGGATTTTATGAAGTTTTAGGTTAGCTGTCAAGTTTCTTCTAAGAATGGATAGAGTATATGAGGGTAGAGGTCGTCTAAGCTGAAATGACGCGCCCCACTCCTTGGTTTTGTATGACAAGTAAATTGGAAACCAAGGAGTGGGG
>CAUOQF010000327.1:0-18576 GCA_963457715.1 Argyresthia albistria | reverse complement strand
TAAAGCCATGACTTCATTCAAAGATATAAAATTAAACAGAGCTAGACGTTCTCGAAGGAGCGCAACGCACAGAGTTGTCTTTGGCTTCTAAAAATTTATGGGCATTTACCTTTGCTTCAAAAGAATTGTCCGTGAGCCTAGTGTCCACTTCTACTTTCTCACTGACTACGCGACGGTACGGGGTAGGCTTAAGATCCTTCCCAACATCTTTGTCCATAGGTGTTGACGTATTAGTAGGATCCTAGAAAGTTAGAGTGGTAGATGAATAAATTTTGAATAACTTATTAATATTTTAGAGATATGAACTCTGCTTGGACATCGTCACGTCGGTGACAATACATAACACAATGTATAACACAATCGACACAGCACTGCATATTATTATTTTTTAGTTTAATTCACTGTGTGGTGTCATTAAAATTATATACAAAAGAGGCAAACTCAATTATCATAGATAACTTACCTTCACAAAATTACTGTAGGGTTTTTTTGCAGGAGTAGAGTCACTTTCAGATGCTTTCCTCTTTTTACCGCTCAAGCCATTCTGAAAATCACACACACAATTAAACATAAGTAGTTAAATACCCCTTGGCGACCTTTTCTATGCGATGTATTATACTAACAGATTAACCAATTACTTATTAAAATATTATGGTACTACCTGCTGCGACTCGTGAGTGTTCTTTTTAGCTTGTTTTGCTGGAGGTTCATCTTCATCACTTTCGGATGATGATGATTCTTGTTTTTTAGCTGGCAAAGTAGCAGGAGTTGCTGGTTTGGCCACTGCCTTCTTAGGCTTCTCATCTTCACTGCTGTCATCACTGTCTGATGACGAAGCAGCCTTCTTTGGTGCAGCTTTACCGACAGGTTTGGCTGGGGTTGCCTGCAGCTTAGGAGCAGGTTTATCATCGTCACTACTGTCGTCAGATGAAGAATCTGCTTTTTTTGCTGGTATAGCCTTAGCTGCTGGTTTTGCAGGAGTTTTTTGAGGAGTTTTAGGTTTTTCATCTTCACTGTCACTGTCATCTGATGATGACTCCTGTTTTTTAGCTGGTGTAGCCTTAGCTGCAGGTTTTGCAGGAGTTTTTTGAGCAGTTTTAGGTTTGTCATCTTCACTGTCACTGTCATCTGATGATGATGCCTGCTTTTTAGCCGGAGTTGACTTAGCTGCAGGTTTTGCAGGGGCTTTTTGTACTGGTTTAGGCTTTTCGTCTTCACTGTCACTGTCATCTGATGAAGACTCTTGTTTTTTTGCTGGTGTAGGCTTAGCTGCAGGCTTTGCAGGGCCTTTTTGAGCCTGTTTGGGTTTCTCATCTTCACTGTCACTGTCATCTGATGAAGAGGCCTGTTTTTTTGTTGGTGTAGGCTTGGCTGCAGGTTTTGCAGGATTTTTCTGAGCAGGTTTAGGTTCTTCACTGTCACTGTCGTCAGATGAAGAAGCCTGTTTTTTTGCTGGTGCAGGCTTGGCTGCAGGTTTTGCAGGAGTTTTCTGAGCAGGTTTAGGTTTTTCGTCTTCACTGTCACTGTCGTTGGATGAAGAAGCCTGTTTTTTTGCTGGTGCAGGCTTCACTGCAGCTTTTGCAGGAGTTTTTTGAGCAGGTTTAGCTTTTTCGTCTTCACTGTCACTGTCATCTGATGATGATGCCTGTTTTTTCTCAGGAGTGCACTTTGCATTTACTTGTGGTTTAACAGGTTGCTTCTTGGGCACAGCTGTGGCATTATCATCGCTGCTACTGTCATCAGAAGATTCAGCCTTCTTCACTACTGCCTGTGCTTTTGCTGGTGTTGCTTTAGCCTAAAAGAATATAAGTTTTTTTTATAAATAAATAAATAATATCAATAACTAATCATTTACAAAAGACATAATTGTAATCAGAGGTAGTGACGAAATGTGAAAATTAAAATCACATGCAATCATAAAATTGTGTCTCATCATATATAGTAGCCTCTCTACTCTGGCCTACACTCACTTCCAGACATTTTTAGTTAATTTTTACCTCTACTAGGTAGAATTGAATAAATACAGATTTGATAAATGGATATTAATAGGACTGCTACACTCTTGCTGTGGGTAATAAATATGATGTTAAGAGGATAAAACATTGAATTATGACATTCAATGTATGTATTAGGTTACCTGTGCTGGCTTTTTCTCATCTTCAGAGCTGTCAGAATCAGAAGAATCTTGTTTCTTCTTTGCAACTGGTGGTTTGCCATTTACTGCAGGTTTAGCTTTTGGCTTCTCACCTTCGCTGGACTCATCAGCGCTGAAATCCCAAATACACATCTATTTCTATTTCTTCTTCAATGGAGTTGAAGTGCCGCCTGCATCTGGCTCGCATGAGTGGGGCCTTTGTGCATATCCCCTTACACAATTATTTAATATTACTTCATATAATTCAGTCAAGAGATAGGTAGCCCCCTTCAGTATGTTAGAATGAAGAAATAAAATATTTTGTAAAGGACTGTTTTGGGATAAAAGTAAGTTACTAAACATGTTTAACTTTTTAAGGGATTTAGTGAATCATAATATTGCATTGAATGTTGTGCAAGTGGACCAAAGTATCATGATTTTAGGTGAGTTGGGTTTTAATTTACCTCTCTGTTGCCTTCTGTACAGTTCCGGTTTTCTTGTATAAAGCCACAATATCCCGCAATGATTGTAAAGTCTTGGGTTTGGGTTTCTGAAATGAAGTTCACATAAATATCTGGAACTATTAACCAATAGGCTAATAACACTGCAAGAGCAATTCAGAGGTAGTGACGAAACTTGATTTACAATCACGGCAAATCATACGATAATTTTTACATCATTTTAGCTGGTGTGTAGTGTACCGCACCGCACATGGCCTTGGTAGTAAACTACGGAAATTCGCATCACCATGCATCGCAAGAACAGAGGGTTACATGAAATTCTGCCTCGTAGATCATCTCAGAGGTACTTGTTACATCATAATTTAAACGAAAAGACCATGTATTCTTCGGCGGACTTCAACACGTGTAGCAGAAACACCACACCACCACACGTGGTTTCATGGTTATATGTGGCTAATACTTACAGGCTTGAATTTCTTGGCAAACTGCGTCGCCAATTGTTTATCAACTGTGTTCAGGTAATCATGAACCAGGGACACTGTGTCAGGGTCTGCTGAAGCACTCATATTCACTATTTTAAATTTTTCAGACCCAATGCGAAATATACCAAGACGAGACAGTCCAACGCGCGTCTTTAAATTAAAATCAAAGAGTACAGTGTTGCCAGATGAATGACTCACGTTCCCCCCATATCGTACCCCAAATACAAATAGTGGTGGTTAATATAACGTAAAGCCGTTCAAAGCAGCACGTTATTTACTTGTAACGAAAAGCGCGTGCTATTAGTCGAATCAGATAGAACTATGTTATAATAACGAAACGGACCGACGCTTTACGCGCTGCTAGCGCCAGCGGACTTTTTGTAGTGTTACGTTAAAAATAGCACAGCGCGGCGTGATCAGTCGACCGGTTGCTCGGGACCGCGCTGGATGTTGCGTGATTTCGCGCGCTTTCTCGACGAATAAACAATGCGTTCGACGCGTTCGTTTCGTTATAACTTAGCGTGTAAATTAGCATGCATTTAGCATGTTAACAAAATATAGCCGTAATGACCACCACTAACCCCAAATCCCCCCAAAACTCAGGGTTTCAAGAAAAAAAACCCCGTTACGGGAAAAGTATTGTTTTTAATTAATAAGTTTCAGCAATGGCATCCATTACTGGATCAGCATCTGCACACCCTTTGCCTTCAGTTCCATTCTGTTCCATACATTTTTTCGGAGCTGAATCTGCTGACCATCTTGAGATTTGGTTTAAAATTTAGGCATTCTGCAGTTTGGATCGCCAATCTTTTTCTAAGTTTGTCTTTAATGTCAGCTACTTGTGAGAAAGTCCTTTTCATAACTGCGTTAGAAAATGACAACGACAAAATTCCTAATGCCAATTTGCTAACATGCCCGTAGCGTAGCTTCGATCTGCGACTGGATTCTTGAAATTATAAAGTTCAACCCAGAACTCTTCAGTATGCCCCGTGGATTTCCAATCTGTTCGATGTAAAGCATTCCATTGGTCCGACTAGCGACTATAGTTTTCACAAAATAAAAGGCCCGTTTTGACAGTTCACGCCCATGAAGTATTAACCCCTAATGCGTAGGTAATAAAAGACAACTGGTGCGTACAAGCAAAGCATACAAGTTGCACCTAGGAAAACCGCTTCTATTACGCGTTAGGGGTTTATACTTCATGGGTGTGAACTGTCAAAACGGGCCTTTTATTTTGTGAAGACTTTTAGACCAGCGAGTAGTGCAAAGCAAGCTCTGCGGGACGCGGCGTGCGTATGGGCCTATTAGACTACGCTGTCGGCAGGGCCCTGTCTGACTCACTGTCTCTTTCTAGTCGTTCTATCATGAGTGAGACGTCTATACAAATCGTGCCCTGCCGACAGCGTAATGTAATAAGCTCTTTAGAGCAGAGTGCGGCGCGCACGGGTGGACTCGAGCGAACCAACTTTTCTCGAAGCGTTAAATTTTCGGAAAATTTAGATAATTTTATTAAATACCACGGCACGGCACGGCTTGTTCCAGACTTTCAGCAATTAATAAAATTCCCCTAATTCCCCCAATTTTTTTTTTCCCCTCCATTAATCCCCCCAAACAATGTATCCCCCCAAATGTCCCCCCATTGCTATAAAAAAACCCCAAATCTGGGGGGATTCCCCCCAATCTGGCATCACTGAAAGAGTATCTACTTTTTAAAATGATGAATGAATGAAAAGAAAAATGATTGTGCGTAACTGTCATTCAATGGACGATTTTATAGTTACACTGCGCCCTAATTAGGGATGCTCGTTATTACACGACACCTAATTAGGGCCCTACCTAATTAGGCGGCAGGCAGAAAGTGCACTCATATAGGCCAATTTAATAGCTCTTTTTGGAAAATAAGCTTTACATCGCGTATAGCTCGGTCCCTCTTTTCCCTTCTAATATCTACCCTAAGGAGATCATTCACGGTCCATACATTTTTGGGCCAAAAATGAATATGCCGGCCAAAAAAAAAGGGTAATATTCGGATAGAACACAAAAATCCTAGTTTTTTTCACACGTAATCTGTTCGCTCCATGGTTTTGGTTTTATAGGCTATTGAAATTCGATAAAAGCCAATACAAAAAAATATATATTCGCGCGGCCATCAAACAAACCTTGTTTTCTACTAGTGCCGGCACTTTCACTTTTGGCCCAAAATGATTGATCTTTTTTTGCTGGAAATCGGAAGTATAAAAGGGCCCATAGATAATTCTATTTTTTTTAATTTCATTTTACGGCTCTGGATACTAGTCCTTTAGCTTTAGCCGACGTGAGAGATGAATAGTTGAATGAATTAGTGAGGTGCTCCGTGCGATCTGAGGTGCGATCGAATGAATAATCATCTGGAATAAACTTGATGGAAGGGAATAAAATGCTAGTGCTACCTCAGTGCTACAGTGCTACATGGATGTTTTGGCACGTGGCCAGGGGTCGGAACTAACGCAATCAATCCTATCAATCAATCGATCAACGTTGCAGTGGCGCCTGTCAGTGTCATCTAAGTGTCAAAACATCCACGTAGTACGTACGATCTGAGGTACAGATCTACCCTCAGAACAATAACTAAAGCTATAACAATAACTAGTGGATCCAACCTCCAACATAGGATGATCTCTGACAGCTGTCAGTGTCAAAACAAGCCTATGAAGTATCGTATTTTTTGACGGTAAAATGTATAGATAATTAGAGACAAATAACATACTTTATTGCCAAATAGTGACGTGCTACACTTATCGTAAGACAAGTTATCGATCTTGACTCGGAACATATAAAGAATATTGAAGACATCGACAGAACAAGCACGGCGCGGCGCCCGCACTTCGATTACTTGCCTAAAAGTTGCCTTTCTTTCTGTCGCGTAACTCTATCCTCGTCTGAAGCGGCTCGTGAAACTAAGGGTTGTCTCTTGTGACAAATAAAACTGGATATTTACTTAACTACTAACTACGAACCACTTACTATTATTATTATTCTAGATTTGTGAATAACATTATTATAGGTAGTATAGGTACCTACCTAAACTTTTACATAATGGCCAGAAATCCTATCGACAGTCAGTAGGACAGTGACCTTTATTCATCTGTGCTGTAAAGGGTTTCTCTGTCTACGATCTGTGCAGTGACGAAACGTCATCAAACAAAGCATGCAGTATTTCTTTGCCTTCATTTTAGTAAGTAACTACACGCTGGGCGCGCGGGGCTTGATAGAACGGCACGTGCAAACCGGGCGGCGGCGCTCGGCAACCCACTGAGTTGGGCCGGTCGGGCCGACTCGGACCGCACAGCGCGGCCGCGGATCTACTTGTTGCTTTGCAGATAAAGAGCCGAGTGTCACACGCCTGTAATATTCAATTCAATTCAATTTTTGGATTAATGGCTTCTACTGTGGATCCCTACAGTAATTCCGCCAATATCACGTGTTAAAGATGACACGAAGGGGATCACTTTGTACAGTTATCGATGTATCTTCAGAGTTGTGACTTGTTTACCTATAAAAAGACCCGGACCAACACCAATTATTAGGACAACAATGTAATAATAAGTAAGATAGGTCGAAATGCAGATGCATCGATAGTCTATTGTTGTCCTGACAGCAGGACAGCATATAGGTATTATTTTTATCAAGCTTAAGAGAGATAACATCATCAACTTGTGGATAGATTCAAAACGATCACTTCTGTGTTGGATAGAAATACCGGACAAACGGACGGACGGGACGAACCCTCGGTCGGACGGACACCGGGCACTCCGGACCTCCTCCGGACAGTAGACCATGACACAGATTAATAAAGACCATGACAAGATTGACAAGACGACAAGACAAACAGACGGAACGAACGACGGAACGGAACGAAACAGCAAATCGCGATGGTTTTTGTAGGTTTTTGTTGTAGCGATGATACGAGTCGCGATTATGCTCGACTCGAATCACCCGGATCGTATTTGAAGCCGACTCGGATCGTGATACGAGTCGGCTCGGGCTCGTATCACCCATACGCCCATACGAGTTCGCGGTTTGCGTTACGAGCCGATGCGATGCGAACACGCGGGAGCAGGCGGCGGGCGGGGGGTGGTAAGGCTCGTCGCGATGCGAGTCGAACCATCATCGACGACGACGACGAAACGGGTCGACGACCCCTGGCTATGCTTGCCGGTTCAAAGAGTATAACAAGGTAGTAGTGCCTAATCAAGTGATATTTTTTTTTGGAAACTGATGGATGACATTACCTATAAAGTACTTTTTTGCAATGCATGATGTTAATAAAACAGTCATATTCTTGAATATTCATAAGGAAGGAGGTAAAAAAAAGTACGTAATGCGGAGTTTGGCTAGTAGTCCAATGGCTTCGCTATATTGCACTATATGTTTGTGCTTTAGGTGTTTCATCAGCGTTGAGGTGGTATTGCCAAGATACTTGTAACTGCAACCACATATCTTGCAGGACACTTTACTGGTGTCCTCCGTGTTTTTTGAGAAAAACTCCCATGCTACACTTTTTCGAGGAGGAGCCATTGTTTTAATTTGACTGAGTGAGAAAGTGCTAGAAAGAAGTCTGATCTGAAGGAACTAACTTCCGAGGGAACTAACTTCCGTCCGGTTCGAACGAGCGCGCGCGCGCGTCGGTTTCCGTTTCCTCGCTCAGCCGCCATCGATAGATCGATCGATCCGAGTCACCGACTCGTATCGGTGTGAGGAGGGTCTACCGACTCGTATCGATGTGAGGCGGGTCTGTTCGCTCTGTGGTGAACGAACGAAGCGTCTCGCGCGTCGCGTAATGCGAGTTGATCCGATTCTGTAAGAAAGACGATTCGGTTCGGCTCGTATGGAAATGGAATCGAATCAATCCGGATTGAGGGCTCGGTTCGCCCACCGCTATTTTGTTGATGAGATGAGATTGGAGTTACAAGATTTCTGCGACTGTGATCTTACGTATTTCTTTTTGTTGCCCATTATGTTTAGTTTGAACATTTAATTGTTGATCTCATAACACCAATAACCCATCGTGATCATAGCGACATGTTATTGGTTTGCTTTGTCGACAATATTTTGTTGTAGTTGTTCGTATTCGTAGAGCTAGCGATGTTAGGCTGTCAGTGTTGAAGCATCAGTGTTCATGATGCCAGTGCATCAGATCAGCGTGAAGAACTCTTCGGACATTGAGAGTTGGGAGTGGGGCGGTGGTTGCGCTCGGGAGGCTGTGCGTGCGGGCTCGGGGAGCAGTCACACGTCGTGCAGTAACTCCAGTGGAGACATCTGCAGGATCTGCCACTGCGAGAGTGAGCCCCACAACCCTCTACTGGCGCCGTGTTATTGTTCAGGTAAGAAACTTGGCGAAAACAGAACATAGGTACCAAAAGAATAAAAGAGGAATTGCATTTCTATCTAGGAAGCAGAGTGCATGGACAACTATATTACAAAAGGAGATAGAGCTATGGTATACAACTGTCACACAGCACAGATAGAAAATTAGATAGGATAGGAGGAAAGGTGGAGGATGTTAACCATGCATATTGAAACTGTCTGTCTGTCAATATGCTATTCCCAATACTGATTGAGAGTTTTTCGGAGTTTTAAATTTGTTACAAATTTCACTTCAGTGGCTCTGGCGAGATCATACAGGTTATAACCCTAATAACTGTTAGTGTGTTTAGCTCGCAATGAAAAATTTATAATTATTTATTTCATTATTAATGCACCTCAATGAAAGTAGGGGCTTCCGCCCCCTTATGTACACACCGACCCTAATATTAGATCACCTTGTGCAACACAGGGCATTAAAGTATCTGTTCAGAAAAAAGTGGTCTTCTAAGGAAACCTGCATGATCAGATGACAATATGTTAGTATAGGTACTGACTTGACTAATAGTAGGTAGGTAATATGTTAGGATAGTTTTATAGTCATAATCTCCAGTGATGTGATCAGCAGAAACAACTGCCACACATTTAAAATGTGTGTCTCTACCACACAATTTTTGGTTTAATGGCTTGCCCTATGGATCCCTACAGTAATTCTGCCAATATTGTGTGTTGAAGATGAGACAAACAAAGGGTATCACATTGTACAGTTGGAGGATGTCATACAATATCATGTGTTGAAGATGACACAAACGAAGGGTATCATGTTGTACAGTTGGAGGATGTCATACAATGAGGTTTGAAGTTTAGTGCATTCAAAAAACAATTGATCCAGAGTACAATCAGCCAGGCCGCATTCACAAAGAGAGGAATCCCTTATCCTAATTTTAGCAAGATGTACTGGAGTGCAGGAGTGTCCCAGGCGAAGCGGACAGGAAAAAAAGACAGACAGACTGTTATCAATCTAATAATTTTTATATCAGATTATTCAGAGATATTCTCAATAAATGGAGTTTACCTATCAGAGTCACAGTTTACATAAAGGGGTTTAAACTTTGAATTAGAACCATACTTTGTCAACGGACAATTTAATAAATATAACTATCCTTTGTAGCAAAACAATGTTTGTTATTTCCCATTTAATACAAATACAATGTTCAATGTTCAACAAAACTAATAAAATATGTCAGATCAAGTAATTAATAACTAAATAATCAACTATACAAACAAACCGCCCCAAGAATCGCCCGGACCAAAGCTGCCCATAATACTGGCTGCATTACCGTGCTGCACGGCGAGCGAAATCCTCTGGGCCAGGAAAGCCCCGGAGCGGTTGTCAAAACCTCGGTCCCTCAAACGACGCCCGATGTCCCTGATGAAGGCCCTACCCTCAGAACCCCATACCCCAGTGGTCTAGAAGGCCAAAGGAACAAACAGATAATTTCCCATTAGCTGCACATATTTTATGCGCTTTAGCCGTGCCGCTGATTCAGCAGCAGCACCCGGGGTTACCACAGCAAAACTTACATTCAGTGACACATATTTAATTCATATATTTATACAAGATACAGAACTCAAGCTAGAATGGTTCCAGTTCTGTCAGGAAGGGGAGCTAGAAGTTCCATCTGAAATGAGGTAGTGAATTGTCAGAGTGAGTTCTTTCCCCATAAAAGAGAGTTTAGGCATCCTGTATCTTTTTTATGTATAGAATATTTATAATATTGTATGTTAGGCTCTAACTTAAGCATTCCATAATGGGGGCGATTTGGAAGGAAAAAGCACTAAACTAAAAAGGCCACTAAGCCCTCTAAACGTCATAACAAAGTCATCTTAGTTGTTGTTATCAACTAAAATGACATCAGATGTTTAGAGGCTTCTTCTCCTTCTGTCAGGGGGATGTTGTGCCTGCACCTGGCCCACAAGAGTGGGGCCTTTGTGCATGTCCCCTGCACCTGCACTCTAGTTCAGCCATTCCAACTCCAGCACAAGCTGAAGTAGGAGGCCTGGATATTTAGAGGCTTTAGTAGTTGCCTTTTTATTTTAGTGCATTTTCCTTCCAAATAGCCCCCAATGTTAGCAAGGTAAAAAAATAGACATGTTAATATGTATGTACCTATAAGTTATTCTCCAAGTTCAACATACCTACTTATTTCATCACAAATCATAGTTTGTACATAGCAAACATAGTGTGCATGTTGTATTTATTTTAACATTCTCGTTGACATTGACATGCCATGCAGTTTAGCTTGTTATTGCTAAATCGTCATGTTTTGCTTTGTAGCATGTCTCAATCTATGCACAATGTGCACATTTTTGTCATGTTATTATTTTATTACCTTCACTTCCTGACTTTCACATGATTTATAGAGATATTACAGCATCAGCAATAATTTCATTGTTGGACACATTCTACAATCAGTAAAACAAATGCATGGCTAATTTAATAACTTCCAAGTATATTCAGAAATGTAGTCTATTCATTACAAAACTTGGACCAAAACTAACTAAGTAAATATGAAATGAAGCCTTCTTTACCAGACTCTACATTAGTTGAGGCTATGTCAATGAGGAGTTTATAAACTTCAGTATAGGAAGCAGGATTATTTGACATATCTTATCCAAACACTACATTCTACACTCTACAAAATTAGTCAAGTGCAAACTATTTTCATATGGCACCCTTCAGGTACAGAACCCTTAAAAGGTTTTTCATTTTGGATAGAACCAAGCTACTTTACTGGGGATAATAAATATGACTTGTAAACAGTATCTAATCATGTACCATTGTTTCGGATATCATTACTATGAGAACATGTAGAAAAATTATTAATAACAGATTATATTGATTTTATAATTTAATATAGACTAAAATAATACATATATTATGCCATGTTGCAATTTGATCCTAATACATTTATGAAGTTCCAATACTTTCCTGACCGAGCTGCTTTAAATTTATATTTTTTTATTACATTTCATTCCTGTGAGTGCTATGTTTTGGTACAATAAAGATTCTGATACCTAATATAAGAACATTTGTGAGTAGTTACACTGATAAATAACAGGTTGAACATATTATTTCTAGTTCTACTCAGTACCTTGTGCTGTGAGCACACTCAGACAGCTGACAGATATTGGTTTCCATCTCATCATAAATTCACTAAACTATAATTAAATTATATTGTACTAGCCATTGCCCCTGGGTTTACCTTCACGGACCATTGAAAATGAAACCCCAAGTGCAAAGCCCAACACAATACTTCATTACTTTATTTTATACTACCTATATGTGTTTGGGCCGCAAAAAATATATATCTGATACTGGAATCTGATAACAGTTTTATACATAATGATAATAATAATAATAGTGGACGGCGAGTCACCACCTGCCTATTTTTGATCAATATTGAGACTTGTACCAGGCAGGTGTCCATAGTCTCAGAAATATCCTGGATTTACCTACCACTGAAAACGCAAACCCATAGCCCATTCCTTAGTTTCCCCTTAGTTTTTGCAATAGACCTGTGTACCTGGCGGGAATGTTCTTTGAGTGCACTTTTGTTGTGGGTGTATTCAGGGACAGACCCAACGGGTGCACCACATTTCATATTTGTTTCTAATAAATTGTCTGAAAGGGGCCTCTACGTGTTGGACCCATGTCCCCACGCAAGCCTACAAAAAGGACAGGGACAGCAATGTCCCGTGAATTCTTTAATCAGGTACAAAATAATAATAATAATAATAATAAAGCCTCTTGTAATGACTATTAAATTTACTGCATTTTGGTTTAATTGCTCTGATAGAAAGTGACTGGAATCAACTGACAATCCCCAACTTCAAACTTGCTTCATGCTTTAGTAGGAGTCAACGTAATGGTGGATCATGCGTACTGCTAAAAAACATCCATGGTTTTAGAGAATTAACAGAATTAAAGAAATTTAACGTGCCGAATGTCCTGGAATGCAGTGGTATCGAAATAACTGAACATAAAATACTTGTGTTATGCATCTATAGAGTCCCTTTATATAGTAATAAGGCATTTGAAACCTTCTTTTGTGCACTTGATGACATACTTCATGATTTCCTATACGCTAGGGATTTTAAACTTATACTATGTGGTGATTTCAATAACGATCTACTAATAAAAACAAAGAATAGTATAAGATTTGAGCACCTAACATTGAGCTATGACCTAAAAATAGAAATCAAAGAACCGACGCGACCCGCGAGCTCCGCTTGTCTTGATAACATTGTCCACAATATACGAGGATGTACAAGTGAGGTTATAGAATTTGCTTTATCAGACCACTCAGCACAAATTCTACAGTGTCCCGTGAAAAGAAGTTATACTCTGAAATATTGGTACATTCAAAAGCGTGACTACTGCCAAGAAAACCTGAAAAAGTTTGTTGAGCATTTGAATTCTCTGTCTTATAGCGAAGTATATGAGTCAGATAATCCGCAACAGGCATTTACGACGTTTTTTGATATGTTTATCTTACTCTATAAATTATGCTTCCCAGTAATAAAAGTAAAAGTATCTATATTACGCAAACAAAAATGGATATCAAAAGGGATTCGAGTATGTTGTAAGAGAAAACGAGAATTACTGTGGCAATACAGAAGATGTCGTAGAGACGAAAATAAACGGAAATTTAAAACTTATGCAAAACGATTAAAAAACATAATTAAACTCACTCAAAGATCACAAAATAACTATAGAATAAATACTGCTGAAAATAAATGCAAAGAAACCTGGAATATTATTAAAAAGTCACAAAACAACACACCAAAGGAGTATATTGATAAAATTACTAAAGACGGTATAACTTTAACTGAACCAATGGACATCGCAGAATCATTTAACAATTTTTTTATTGACCTTACAAATAATATTACTGATAATTCAAATTTGACATCTAATAATTCTACTAATTTCAATAATAATGTGACCAATAATTGTAATTCTATATTTTTGAATCCAGTGACACCTTTTGAAATTTCCCAAATAATTAAATCGTTAAAAAATACAAATAGTACAGGATACGACGAAATAAACACTAAGGTTATAAAATACGTGGTAATTGTAATATCTCCTATTCTGTGTCATATAATCAATAGATGTATGGAACACGGTAAATTTCCAAAGGAACTGAAAATTGGGGTAATTAAACCATTGTTTAAAAAACAAGACAAACGTGATATGAATAACTATAGACCTGTTGCTCTAATACCAGTTATCGGGAAAATATTTGAAAAGGTAATATACCGAAATATCTATTCATACTTTGAAAGAAATAATCTGTTTGCACCGCAACAAAAAGGATTTAGGCAAAACAAAACAATAAATATGGCAATTTATGATTTTCTTGCCCCAATATTAACAAATGTAGATAAACGGATTCCCGTAGTGACAATTTTTATGGACATGAGTAAAGCATTTGATTTTGTGAACCACGATATTCTCTTAAATAAACTTTACAGATATGGGGTAAGAGGCAATGCGATAGATCTGGTAAAATCGTATCTGGAGAAAAGACAACAGATTACACATATAAACAAAATATGTATAAATACAAAAACAGAACAGAATTACGTCTCTAACCCAAGAGAGTTAAAGCGCGGCGTACCTCAAGGTAGTGTCATGGGGCCGCTATTGTTTCTAACATACATAAATGACTTACCGAAAGTGGTCCATCATCCTATGGTACTATTTGCGGATGATAGTACAGTAATTATTCCTTGCGATGATCCAAATGACTTTGAAAGTGACATCAATACTACCCTACATAAAATAATTAAATGGCTTGACAATAACAATCTGATAATAAATATTGACAAAACTAAAATAATGAATTTCCAAATTAACCAAAATACATTAGTTGATAAGATGGACATTAATTACTTTGGCAAAAAAATTGAGCAAACAAAGGACACAAAATTTTTAGGAATATATATAGATAACAATCTAAAATGGAAAACACATATAGAGGATACATGTAAAAAGCTAAGCAAATTTTCGTATGCATTGTATAAACTTTCAAAAACAGTCTCCAAGGATGCAGTATTATTAGCCTATAATGGATATGTAGACTCCACATTACGATTTGGTATAATTTTTTGGGGGAATGGGGTAGGCAAAGAAAAAGTGTTTATAGCACAAAAAAAGTGCATAAGGTCTATGTCTGGGTTACACCGCAGAGACAGCTGTAAGCCTCATTTTAAGATTCTTAATATACTTACGTTTCCTTCATTATACATTTACGAGCTAGCTTCGTTTGTCAAAATAAATTCGAATCTTTTTACTAACTACACAAGTAAACGTCACACATCTAGAATATGTATGCCCCAACATAAAACAGCTTTGTTTAAAAATAATATCTGTGGCATGGCACCAATAATATACAACAAGCTGCCGGATAGTATCCGTAATATAGAAAATATTATACAATTTAGGAGGGAATTGAGAAAGTTTCTTATTAATAAGACATACTACGCTATAAATGAATATTTAAATGACCCAGCATTGTAATAAAAATAATAATATGCATAGCATACCTACATAAGCCTGCTCCAAATTACATAAATGCATATGCGTGGATTTAGAAAATAAATTAAGCATGTACTATTCCTAGATGTATAAAATATTTGTATGCCCTATGGCGAAACATAGCGATCCAATCACACTATCATAAATAACTTATTGTACCTATGTTTTTACAAATAAACTATTTGATTTGATTTGATTTGATTTAGTCGCCCATTTTTGAGCAAAAGCCTCTCCCAAGAACCTCCATCTTTTCCTGTCATGTTGTTGTTTTATATATACAATGAAAGAATCTGGATGTGGGCGAGACTACATACATTTTATATATTTTTCAGGAAGCCTAAAGTTTGTCCATCAAAGTTGCCTGCAGCAATGGCTAACCGCGTCGGAGACCAGATCCTGCGAACTATGCAAGTTCAATTTTATAATGCACACAAAGATAAAACCATTCAATGAGGTGAGCACAATGACCAAACATTATCTTTTTTTATTAAGACACCTTTGACAGTGTTACAAAACTAGTATATTATTATCATGGTAGGTAATTATAATGATTCTGCTTGACTATGATTTACAACTAGGTTTTATGTTGTCAATAGGTCACGATGACCACAGTGGGGACTAAAGTCAGTTGGGGTCTAATGAGACTTATTGTTGTGATCATCAGACACTGCGCCGTTAGCCAAGTGAATTCATAATTATTTAATTCAAAGAGTGCGATAGATAACACTAATAGAAGGCGCTAACACTAACTAAGCTCTAGACTCTGCTGACCTCTGTAACTGAGGATGTAAATATTGACCAAACAAATATTTGTATAGGTAATAAATATTCTGAGATGTGCAGAAAACACCCTGTCTGTCACAGTATTGAACTGCTAGCTAAGCTGTGCCTCCGCCGCCACATATACCAAATTGTGTGAAGGTAGATATAGGTATATGTACCTATATCTTCCTTCACACAATTTGGTGATGAATAAATTAGGGGTGTTTTTTTCATGTGTATTTCAGGAAATACTCGGCAAATCGTAATCAATTTCTGGAGGAAATACTCGTCAAATCGTAATCAATTTCTGGTATATGTAATTTGACTATGTAATCTAGGTTTTTCATCATAGACTAACTTATATATAGGGTAAGTTTTCATGATGGAAAACGTGTTTGGATAAAATTTTCTCGATAGAAAATAAATCCTAAGTCTACCCTTTTTTCCAATATTTTTTCCTATTATACCGCAGTAGTAGTAAATATGATCTTTCTAGTAATTGTAATATGTGGGGAATTGTTGTTACTAGCGATTTGAAGATTGAAATGTAATTCCCTGATATAGCTTACATTTTTTTCCGTTTTGGCGCTTACGTTGATTCAGATTAGGTGCGAGCGCACAATTGCCATCCCACTTGTTCCTATTCCCGAGTTATATTCGCTTCTCACTTTCAGAATCTTCGTTGACCTTGGTTTGTATCCATACGTCGCCTGGGCTACATTTACGTTACCGTTCCCGCAGTGGCGGCTCCTCGAGATGTCGGGCGTGGAGCGGCGGCGGCTGTGCTGCGCCGTGCTCTTCCACTGTGTGGCCGCGCTGTGCGTCATGTGGTCGCTGTTCGTGCTCATCGAGAGGGCGGTGGAGGAAGTCAACCGGGGGCTCATCGGTGAGGATGACGATTACGAACTAGTCCTTCGTAAAAAAGGGATGGCGTGAGGACTAAGAGTTGCACTTTACGCCATGGTTTCAGTTAACATACTTCTAGGTGGCTCTAATCTTAGAATAAATCTCGTGGTATTTGCAATTTTTCGGTGGTGCTGCACCAAGCGACAATGGCCTCGAACTAAAAAAGCTTCCGTAGCATCTCAGTTTACGCCGGTTTCATATTTTGTTCTAGGTGGTCTATCTGTATTAGTATAATATTAGAGTATCTGTGGTAATACTAACTAACTTATCATTGCCTAAACTCGAACCAAACCATTCATGCTCTAATTGTGGTCTGGAGCCAGCCATTTTCAACCGACTTCAAAAAAAGGAGGAGGTTCTCAATTCGACCCGTATGTTTTTTTTTTTTTTTTTTCTATGTTTGTTACGCGATTGCTCCGCCAATTATGAACCGATTTGAACAAATCTTTTTTCGGCGTATAGGTAATACCTCAAGGGTGGTCCCATTGACACCAGGTCAGGATCTGATGATGGGATCCTGGAGAAATCGAGAGAACTCTTCAAATATTATAGGCAGACCTATAGTGATTTTTGTGTTTTTCATAATAACTCGTGCAAATGCACATGGTAAGCATAATATTGTGATGCGGAACTGCTGATGAAGACCACATATGGCCACCAGATCTGCTCAATACTAGGTACAAATACAATGCGTGGCTGACGGGCAGGCAACGCATAGCCTAAACCGGTGGACCTAGAGCCATGAAACTTTGTACAGGGGTTCCTTAGTCGCGTGGGGTAGCACTGATATAGCATTTGACAAAATTAATTCCCCAAGGGAGGGGGGGATAAGGGGTTACAGTTAGTATTAAACTCAATCTAATCAAATAGGGTTTGTGGAAGTCGGTTTTTTCTAAAGTTTACTTTTTGTTTCAATTATTAGGAGAATGCGTTATGTACTCAAACGTAAGATGGCGAACACTAGGGATGGATAATATTAGAGAAGATAACCTAGCAAACCTCAAACTGAGTGACATACTAGAATTTATTAAAAGAACGGGAAGATTTGAGGAGGGAAATCAGCTAAACCAACAAACACTGGGAATTGGGTGAAATATGTAGTCACAATAGAGGAGCGATCACCCGCCTGTGTTCAGCGGGAGTCCCAACTCATCATCTATCTAACTAAAAGCGGTGTCCAAAATTTCAGCCAATCATGTGCCGCTATATTGAATTAATCATAGATTAATGTTATATTTGACCACTCTTTGAGAAACTGAGGAGTCTGAGCAGGGTAAAGTGTCGGCTCACGTCACGGCACACCTCGGACACTCCATAGAACACTCGTAAAATAAGCACCTATTACTACTACATGACTAAATGATGTTTGTATACGTGCAAATGTGTGCGTAAATATTGCTAGGGCCGGCTGGTAGCCCGGCAAATGCAGCGATTTGCGTCGGGCGAACCGAACGACGACGGCGCGACCCGAACTGTCCCGAACACAAGCGTTTGCATTATTATGAAGTGACTTTGTAGGGGCGCTGCCGTTTAAACATACCTAGTCGGGTTCTCATTGAAATCCTAAAATAAAAAATATACGCGTGTAGCACCGTACACGTGTTAGAAGTAAAACTTCTATAGCTAGATCATTAAGTGGTACCTATATTATACACCTATACCTACCTATACTAAAAGAGATTTAAATTTCCAATTTTGAGATCCAATCTCTGCTTCAAGTTACTTTTAAGTTTCAGACGTCCGATTATTTGAAATTATTTTATACTTGTACTTACTTTTAATACGTCATGTCATTTATTTCCCACCATTCCTTATCCACAATATTGCAGGCTCATAATAATAATAATAATAATTCCTTATCTACAATTTGTCGCGCTCGTG
>CAUOQF010000326.1:0-51589 GCA_963457715.1 Argyresthia albistria | reverse complement strand
TTCGCGTCACCGTGCTGCGGCGCGGCGCGGTGTCGTGTCACGGCGGCGGCGTCGTGACGTTGCACGGTGACGGTGCCGCGCCGTGTATGATGGGGACGGTGCCTTAGTTAGTTCCTGCTGCCATGTTACATTTTCCTAGCGCTCCGGTCCTGGTATTAATACTCAATTACTCGCATGTTCCTATGCGGCGGAAATTGCTTGTGACGACGCTACTACTTAACTTAATTACTGGAAACTGTATACAATTAATTAATATATACCGGACGAAGCTCGGATAGATTGATGCACTTAATATACCTAGTGGGATGAGCACTAATTACTTAATAGGAGTATATTAAGTGGAGGTATTGAGATACTGCGATACGACTATACAACTTAATTAGGTATGTAATTACTAGGGACTAACTACTAGGTTCTGGCACTGAGTAATGCCTATATACTAGATGCGGGTGTTTGAATACATATACCGAGTTCCCTATGTGACTCTCGCTGAGTTTCTCGAAGCGATTTTGTAATTTAAGGTTGTCACGATTCATAGGATTGCCATCTGTTTGTGGAAATGCTTTTCAAGTTTTGTGCAACTCAGTGATTTTGTATGGGAATCACTCGATATAGTTGTCGATATCCGTATATCGAATGTGCGAGAATCATACCCCAGGGTTTGAGAGACATTTTATCAATATTTATTTCACCGAACACTATTGATCGATTGCTCAGTTGGACTATAATTTATGTATCTGGGGACACGGTAGTGCCCCCGCCAAGAAGAGCGCGAAGCACTGGGGCACTACCCACCTTTTCTCGTAGCGCTTCGTCGTTATTTTGAACTCTCAGAACTTGGGTTTGGATTATACCAGATCGACAAAATTCTTGGGATGTGATGTCAATAGTAGACACATTAAACCCAAAAAGTTTCAGGTGCATAGCTCTTATACTTTAGATTTTATTGCTATCTAAAAAAACCCCGATTTCATCACTGACTTACTCACTGTTGATCAACAAAACTTTTAGGGCACTTCCTGAAGTCCTAGAA
This sequence comes from Argyresthia albistria, assembly GCA_963457715.1. Classification (NCBI taxonomy): domain Eukaryota; kingdom Metazoa; phylum Arthropoda; class Insecta; order Lepidoptera; family Argyresthiidae; genus Argyresthia; species Argyresthia albistria. Next base: position 50,556 of record CAUOQF010000326.1, on the reverse strand, counting down.
AGCTGAAATTTAGTATGTAGGCTAGGATTAGCACACAAACAACCGCAAAATCTTAAAAATTGGAATTTTCAACCCTCAACCCCCTAAACTAGGGGATGAATGTTAGTATGAGACTTTCGCAAATTTCGAAGCTAGAGGTCTGAAAATTTATACAGTGACTGCTTATTATAAATACTAACTTTACATAACCTTCAATACTCCATAACTGCAGCGATGGGCTAGCCCCCTGTCACGCAAAATGTTTACCCAAACTCAAAATATATGGCTTGGCCGTTTCGTTGCTTGCATTTTCCAATTTAAGCTCATGTGACGGTAGTGAAACGCCAAGCCACATATTTTGAGTAAGGTGTTCGAGTTTGTGAAGTTAGGGCTCTACAGTTAGGGCGTGTAGAGTAAGAATCTTGGCTCTACTTGAGATCTGATAACTTTTTGTTTTCCTCTTCTTGGCTACATTTTTTACATGAAAATGTTTTGGTGGGATTATTTATACTTTTATTAACCGATGGAACGTTTCGTCGTATAACCAATTGAGGGATTTGCACGAATATTTAATTTAAACATCGACAGTGCAAAGAAATTGAAGGACAATTTAAATTCTTCTTTAGCGATAGTTTCTACCTGTCGTCGCCGCACGCCAAAAGGTCGTAATTCGTAATTCGTATTTTCTTTATTGTACTCATATGACAGTATCTGGGAAAAAGTTTATTTTTTTTGCAAAATATTTACAAGTCCACGTCCCATAGAGAATACTGCACAAATTATTTTAAGTCTTTTCTGGCATTATGCGTTTCTGGCATTATGCGTTTCTGGAATTTCGCTTTTCTGGCATTTCGCTTTTCTGGCATTTCGCTTTTCTGGCATTTCGCTTTTCTGGCATTTCGCTTTTCTGGCATTTCGCTTTTCTGGCATAGTGCGTGTAAACGAGTATAGTTTAAGATAGAATAACCGGCCAACAGAAATACATCATCTGTGAAAATTTCAACTGTCTAGCTGACACTTCAGCAGCCGACGAAGACGAAATTGATTCCGGACAAGAGTCACCTAATGATCTTCCTCCTACACTGTCCTCTTCTTCTTCACTCATGATATTTTATCTTGACTCACTGGATGTTGACACTAAACTCACCAAACTAACAAAACAAACTAAAAAAAAACATTCAAAGAAGCCGACCGGCACGGGGCACGGACCGGCGCAAAGAAAAAATAAATGGCGCGGGAGAATATTCCGGTATTCCTTCCTTTCCTTCCTCGCGGCAGTGTTGCCAGGTCCGATACTCTATATCGGACAGTAGGGAATCCCAAAAGGTACGATTATCAGGCAAAAGGCACGATATATCCATTTTCTTTTAGCTTGAAAAATAAACGTACACCTTTAACCGTGACTTTAGGCACAGTATAACTAAAAAAATATGTAAGATCTAATTTTCCTTTTGCAAGGTGTTTGTGCTGAAAATGTTTTGAGTTTTAGGCACCGATGTCTTGTCTTTCACAAATATTTACTACAAGTGCGAGCTAACTTGAGCCGATGGCATTCAGAGCTTCATATAACGTTATTATCGTCATAACGCTATGCATCATATGCATCATAGCGTTATGGAAAGGCGTCTCGTAACGTTATTTATTTATTTATTTATTGACCGAGCGAGCGAAGCGAGCGAAGCGTCTCCGTTTCAGGTTTGGGCAAAAATGCTTTCGTATGTCCGGTTGTTCTCCTCTACAGGTCGCATTTATGAACCGATTCTCGTGAAATTTTGTGAGCAGATTGGAAAAATAAATAGAATTTTTTACTCGAGCCAGTTTTTTGATTTTTTTCAAAATGGCGGAGATATGGGGTTTTAAAATGTAAAAAAATCGCTACAACCCAAACGGCTCGATGGATATTAACAAATGAGGTGTCGTTGGATTCGTAAAGACCATGAGAGTGAAACAGATGAGCGAGCGAAGCGAGCGAAGCGTCTCCGTTTCAGGTTTGGGCAAAAATGCTTTTGTATGTCCGGTTGTTCTCCTCTACAGGTCGCATTTATGAACCGATTCTCGTGAAATTTTGTGAGCAGGTTGAAAAAATAAATAGAATTTTTTACTCGAGCCAGTTTTTTGATTTTTTTCAAAATGGCGGAGATATGGGGTTTTAAAATGTAAAAAAATCGCTACAACCTAAACGGCTCGATGGATATTAACAAATGAGGTGTCGTTGGATTTGTAAAGACTTTGAGAGTGAAACAGATTATATAATTTTAGTAAAAAGTCAATAGGTTGTTCAAAAGATCGCGAAATGTAGTTTACAAAGTTATTGGTGCGGCTACTTTCATACTGCATGTACGTAACCAGGTACATTCATAAGTTTGTATGTGTTATTGAAAGAAAATTATTTGGGTTATTTTTTTTATGTGTGTTAGCAGTTCAGCTTTCCCACCGACATACTCGCGAGGTCTACAGCTCACAGAGCCACTAGTTTATAGGTATCATTTTATATTTGTGCCATTACAGCAAACGAGCCAAGGCGGCACAAACAAAACACAAGATTACTTATTAAATAATTACAAACATCACATAATCAAAATTTAAATAATTAAATTAATTCCAATTCAATTCATTGACCGAGCGAGCGAAGCGTCTCCGTTTCAGGTTTGGGCAAAAATGCTTTCGTATGTCCGGTTGTTCTCCTCTACAGGTCGCATTTATGAACCGATTCTCGTGAAATTTTGTGAGCAGGTTGAAAAATAAATAGAATTTTTTACTCGAGCCAGTTTTTTGATTTTTTTCAAAATGGCGGAGATATGGGGTTTTAAAATGTAAAAAAATCGCTACAACCCAAACGGCTAAATGGATATTAACAAATGAGGTGTCGTTGGATTCGTAAAGACCATGAGAGTGAAACAGATGAGCGAGCGAAGCGAGCGAAGCGTCTCCGTTTCAGGTTTGGGCAAAAATGCTTTTGTATGTCCGGTTGTTCTCCTCTACAGGTCGCATTTATGAACCGATTCTCGTGAAATTTTGTGAGCAGGTTGAAAAAATAAATAGAATTTTTTACTCGAGCCAGTTTTTTGATTTTTTTCAAAATGGCGGAGATATGGGGTTTTAAAATGTAAAAAAATCGCTACAATCCAAACGGCTCGATGGATATTAACAAATGAGGTGTCGTTGGATTCGTAAAGACTATGAGAGTGAAACAGATTATATAATTTTAGTAAAAAGTCAATAGGTTGTATAAAAGATCGCGAAATGTAGTTTACAAAGTTATTGGTGCGGCTACTTTCATACTGCATGTACGTAACCAGGTACATTCATAAGTTTGTATGTGTTATTGAAAGAAAATTATTTGGGTTATTTTTTTTATGTGTGTTAGCAGTTCAGCTTTCCCACCGACATACTCGCGAGGTCTACAGCTCACAGAGCCAAGCTCACAGCCAAATAATTATGATTCCGTAGCGTTATACGGCTATAACGTTATTATCTTAGGTTTATAACGTTATGTTCGTAGCGCTATGCAAGATAACTTTAAAAAAACTTTACAAATGACGCTATCATAACGTTATAGGTCATCTCTTTCACACACCCTATCGTTGTAGTCTATCTTTTAAACTTATCGAGCGCGAGCGTGCGTGAGTTGTTTGTGTGTGTGACGTGTATGTAGGTAGGTAAGGAAGGTAGTAGTAGTATGTACCGTACGTATGAAGGAAGTGAGCGCGGTACGGTTGTGTGTGTTTTGTTGCTGATGCTGGTCTCGTTCCGGTTTCCTGATCTACCTACTTTTTATAAATGGGCAAGGATTTTTTCCCAACTTGAAAGCTTGTTAGTATCTCACTAAAATATTCTCAATTTTTCATATGATATCACTATAATTGTACCAAACAGAAAGATTATTATCACCAAAGATCGGAAAGGGTGAGCTAAAAAAAAAGTTACAAGTCCGAACCGGGTTTCTCGGCCAAGAGCGAATCAAAATTCTCGAGAAATTCTCAAATCGAGAAAAAGGTCGTTGAGCTCGAACTTCATGACGAGATCGGAAATTCCGTTTATTCCCAGTCGTCAACACCCCGCCGCGCCGTCTACACTGTGGAGGAATGGGAAAAAAAGTCCCATTCGTTAACAGTGCACACAATCGAAACTTTTTATTTCCCATACGTTCCGTTGCTACTTAGTTCATTGCGTGTCGTAAGTACAGTGTAGATTGGAAAAAACTTAAAAAACAATGTCGAATGAAGATGATTGACGATATATGGCCGCCATTTTAAACTTTTTAGTAACTGGCCTGATTTGCTTCAAAATCGATATCCGAGGATCCAGGCGGAGTCCAAACATGATTCTAAAGTCAGATTATGAAAAAGTCGCCGCCATCTTGAACTTTTTAGTTACTACACCGATTTGCTTCAAAATCGATATCTGAGGATCCGGTTGGAGTCCAATTATGATTCTGTAGACAGATTTTGAAAAAATCGCCGCCATCTTGATCTTTTTAGTTACTGCACCGATTTTCTCGGACTCTAACCGGATCCTCAGATATCGATTTTGAAGCAAATCGGTTCAGTAACCAAAAAGTTCAAGATGGCGGCGACTGTTTCAACATTTTACTTCAGAATCATGATTGGACTCCATCCGGATCATCAGATATCGATTTTTAAGCAAATCAGGCCAGTATCTAAAAAGTTCAAGATGGCGGCGACTTTTTCAAAATTTGACTACAGAATCATGATTGGACTCCAACCGGATCCGCAGATATCGATTTTGAAGCAAATCGGTGTAGTAACTAAAAAGTTCAAGATGGCGGCGATTTTTTCATAACCTGGCTTCTGAATCATGTTTGGACTTAATCCGGATCCTCAGATATCGATGTTGAAGTAAATCGGTGAAGTAACTAAAAAATTCAAGATGCGGCGGCTTTTTCATAATCTGACTTCAGAATCATGTTTGGACTTAGCCCGGATCCTTAGATATCAATTTTGAAAGAAATCGGTCCAGTAAAATTTTTCAAAATCCGACTACACAATCATGATTGGACTCCAACCGGATCCCCAGATAATGATTTTGAAGCAAATCGGGGCTGAAAGTAAAAAATTCAAGATGGTGGCGATTTTTTCAAAATCTGACTTCAGAATCATGATTGGACTCCAACCGAATCCTCAGATATCGATTTTGAAGCAAATCAGGCCAGTAACTAAAAAAAAACAAGAAGGCGGCAATTTTTTTAAAATCCGACTTCATAACCATGATAGGCCTCCAACCAGATCCTCGGATATTGATTTTGAAGAAAATCGGTGCAGTAACTAAAAAGTTCAAGATGGCGGCGACTTTTTCCAAATCTGATTTCAGAAACATGATTAGACTCTAACCGGATCTTCAGATATCTATTTTGAAGCAAATCGGTGTAGTAACTAAAAAGTGCTCAGATGGCGGCGACTTTTTCATAATCTGACTTCAGAATCATGTTTGGAATCCGCCCGGATCCTCAAATATCGATTTTAAAGCAAATCAGGCTAGTTACTAAAAAGTTCAAAATGTGGGCCATATATCGTCAATCATCTTCATTCAACATTATTTTTATATTTTTTCCGATCTACACTGTACTTACGACACGCAATGGACTAAGTAGCAACGGAACGTATGGGAAATAAAAAGTTTCGATTGTGTGCACTGTTAACGAATGGGACTTTTTTTCCCATTCCTCCACAGTGTGGATGGCGCGGCGGATGTGGACAACTGGGAATAAAGGGAATTTCCAATCTCCTCATGAAGTTCGAGCTCAACCTTTTTCTCGACTCGAGAATTTCTCGATAATTTTGATTCGCTCTTGGCCGAGAAATCCGGTTCTTACTTGTCACTTTTTTTTTTGGCTCACCCTTTCCGAACTCTTAATATTAGTATGATTCGTGCTAGAAGAAAATCTTAGAACTGAAATCCTGCTAGTCAGGGCCGTCGCAATTTTCCTCTATTATTGTTAGCATTATTCAGATTTAATTACATTAATTTTATATAATTTGAGTAACATGTATAAGTACTAGGCATTTTCAAATTGTTACGAATGTGTAAAAATGTATTTCCGGCGCACGTGGCGCCAATTCTTTCGCGCGCTCCTCGAAAATATAAATGGCGGTGCTCGAGCGCAAGCGCGCTATTGCTGTTGTAAAATTCGTCGAGCGAACAAGTGAAGAGTGATAAAACCTAGTGTTAGTGCTGAAAGTGAAATTGAAGTGTAATTGTAGTGTAGTGTTTGAGCTAAAAGTATCAGATGAAGTTACGAACTTAAAACAAAACTATTGTGTGAAACGCGGTTTAGTTTATAAAATAACGGAGGAAGGACATAAATGGCTGGTACCAAAAGGTCTGCGATGGCAGATTCTACGCGCATGCCACGATGATGTTGGTCACTTCTCAGTTGAAAAAACAATGGATAAAGTTAAATCAGACTATTGGTTCCCTAAAGTAAATAAATTCATTAAAAAGTACGTGCAATCTTGTTTGCAGTGCGCACATGGGAAAGTACCTAGTGGGAAAAGATCAGGGTATTTGCATCCTATACCAAATGTGCCAACACCATTTCATACACTGCACGCTGACCACTTAGGGCCGTTTAATGACAGCAAATCAAGAAACAAATACATATTACTAATAATCGATTCATTTACGAAATTCATTGTACTAAAGGCCGTTAGAAATACAAAATCAAATACAACAGTAAAAGTATTTAAAGAATATTTTGCATTGTTCGGTGTTCCAACGAGGTTAATAACGGATAGGGGGTCAAGTTTTACTAGTTACACGTTTAGAAACTTCATTTCAGAAATTGGCGTAAAACATGTCCTGAATGCGGTGGCGACTCCACGGGCCAATGGGCAAGTGGAGCGTTACAATCGTTCAGTTTTGGACGCGTTGACAACAATGGTTCATGACGAAAATGAGAAAATATGGGATGAAAAATTATTGCGAGTTCAATGGGGGCTAAACAATACAATAAATAAAAGTACTGGGAAAACACCAGCGCAATTATTATTTGGTCTAAGACTAACTGGGGACAGCGAAAGTAGCTTAAAATTTGCAGTACATGACGACGAAGAGATCGCAACATCTGATGTTGCTCAGATGAGGGAGGAGGCGAGTGATAATGTAACAAAATCACAAGAAAGGCAGAAAAACCGGTTTGACCTTTCACGTTGTCGGCCGCGTCAGTTTAAAACTGGGCAACTAGTAAGGGTTGAGCGAGAGATAGGAGAAAAGGGTTGTAAGACCCTCCACATGTATATTGGGATTAGTAGCACTGTTCCTATGGCTCACTGTAGCACCAAGCGTCACGTGCAGACCCACGTCCAGTCGTCACCACTGTCTGACAGCAACTGACACACCCATCGACTGACGTGCGATCCCACCACTTGTGTACATGAGACAAGGTATTATATCTACTAAATAGATACAAACACTACATCCCTTCCTTGTTAATGATTTTTATTTATTATTTGAATTCCAATTACAAGAACTCTACAATTTTGTTATTTATATAGTCTAATGTAATGATGTACTTGATCAGATCTAATTAATTTCAATGTCTTATTTATTGCTCTTCTGGTGTGTCTTTAACCGATTCCCATTGACCCTCTACTCTCTTCAAATGTACAACATTCCGTCGTAGCTGTTGTCCTGTTTCTTCATTTCTTACTGTCATGTCCCCTCCTACACACTTTTCTACCACATGTGGGGTTGGATTAAAGGTTGTTGTAAGCTTATTTGTCTTTTCCATTTCTTTTATGTAAACTTTGTCTCCCTCTTCTATTAGCGGTGTTTCAGCCCTTCGCTTCCGGTCTCCATATTCCTTCCCCTTCTGTTTTTGTATTGTATCATGGTCTTTTACTTCTGTATCACATAATCCTGCATCCATGTCTCTCAACATTGGGATTTTGTCTTTGTTTTGCCTTTTGAAAAACAGTTCAGACGGTGATTTGCCAGTCACTGAATGAGGAGTTGAATTATACATCATTAGATATTCATATAGTGCCTCCTTTAAATCTCTCCGTTCTGTTTGGCTTATTTTGAGACGCTTGAGGATATCCCTGTTCTGACGCTCTACCTCACCGTTCATCTGAGGCCAGTACGGCACTGTACTAAAAAGCCTAACACCACATTCTTTACAAAAAGAACGAAACTCCTCACTCACGAACTGACGACCGTTATCCGCTGTGATGGAAACAGGATATCCAAGCCGGCTAAACGTTTCCTTTAAGAGTTTTATCATCTGCGCACTGGTAATAGTCTTTGTAATTTTGACCTCTTTATACCGACTATAGTAGTCGACGATCACTAACAGATAGTCCTGACTCGGCAGTGGCCCCAAAAGGTCGATGGCAACGTCCAACCATGGTTCTTCTGGAAGTTCTCGGCGTTTCATTGCAGTTGGTGGATTTGGAAGAGAAACTAGAGTACAACCTTTGCAACTCTTGACCAACGTCTCAACATCCTTATCTATCCTTGGCCACCAGACTTTAGAGCGTAACCTTCCCTTCATGGCAACAATTCCAGGATGTCCTTCGTGGGCTGCGTCTAAAACTTGCTTGCGTAACTTCTCTGGAATCACAATCCGATGCCCTCTTAAAAGAACGTCCTCGTAGAAACATAGCTCGTTTTCAAATATCTTGTATGTTTTAACCGATTCATCCCATTGACCGTGGTAAATGCCTCTCTTAACCTTCTTTATCTCAATATCACCATCGGAGTGTTCAATTATGTCCTTCAAAGAGATGGCATGAGGTTTTGCTATTTGCACGATCTGGTTAACGTAGTCAGTACCCTCATCAAGTTTGTCTATGCCTTTGCAGAGTCTAGACAGTGGATCCGCAATATTTGTGTTGCCAGGTTTGTATTTTATGTTGTATCGGTAAGCTTGCAACCTCAAAACCCACCTCTCAACACGAGCGCAAGGTCGCGACTTTGGTCCGAATAAGAATTCCAGTGGCTTGTGGTCCGTTACTAGATCAAATTGCTTTCCGAATAGAAATGTATTGAAATGTTCGATGGCCCAGACAAGTGCTAGCGCTTCTTTTTCGGTTTGGCTGTATTTTCGCTCACAACGTGTCAAAGTCCGATTACCATAAGCAATGATTCTGGGGCCATTTCCATCAATCTGTACTAAAACAGCTCCCAAACCAACAGGACTGGCATCTGCTATCACCTGTGTTTTATCTTTGACGTCATAATAGCCCAGGGTCTCTATACTTGATAATGCTTCCTTCAACTTGTTGAATGCTTCGTCTTGATTACTGCTCCAGTAGTTACTGATTAACGCTTTCTTGGTCAACTTTAGTCGTAGTAGCTCTTTTAACGGTTCGGTCATTGTCGCCAGATTAGGTATCCATTTATTAATGTAATTAACCAAACCAAGGAAGCTCTGCAGTTCTTCGACTGTATTTGGCACTCTGAATTCGGAAATGCTTTTCATGTATTTTGGCAGAGGTTTGACCCCTCCTGGTGTTAACTCATGACCCAAGAAATTCACTTTTTGTACCTTATAAATACACTTTTGATCATTCAATAATACGTTGTTTTCCTTGAGAGTCTCTAAGACCTTCGCCAATCTGATATCATGTTCCTCTGCACTACTGCCGCAAATCAAGATGTCATCAATGAAATTTATGACTCCTTCGCACTTTATTAGCATCTTTTCAAGTATTTTTTGAAATAATTCTGGCGCACAAGTGATACCGAACATCAATCTTTTGTATCTAAAAAGACCATTCGATGTTATAAAAGTGGTCAGATGTCGGGAATTTGGATGAAGCTCGATTTGGTGGAACGCGTTTTTGATATCCAATTTCGAGAAATATTCGGCTTTCCTTATTTTTGGTAACAGGTGCTCCATACAAGGCAATGGATGATTCTCCTTGAGTATGGCTGCGTTTGCGCGCCTCATATCAACACATAAGCGCACATCGCCATTGTCTTTAAGAATAGGTACAATTGGCGAAATCCATGATGATGGTTCGTGTACTTCTTCGATTATATCCGCGTTCAGTAATTCTTTTATCTTGTTTTGTATTTCGTCTTCAATCGGTATCGGTATTCTCCTATATGGTTGTATTACAGGCTTCACTGCACTGTCAGTAGGGATCTCAACCAAAATATCTTTGAATTTGGGAAATTGTGTATGTCCTTCTGCAATCAGATTTATGTCATAGCCAAGCCGCAACACACCTAGCCGTAATGCTGTTTCTTTACCGAGCAGGTTCCGAGTTCCATTCTGAATGACATAAACTGTACTCCGCTCAGATCGTTGACCAACATTTATAGCCGCTTCGAATGATCCTTTGACCTGTAATGGTTCTTTGCAGCCATATGCCACCAGTATCTTGTTTGGTTCCTTAATTTGCTTGCAGCAATTGATTTTTTGGTTTTTCAGATATTCCCAGGCTTTATCTGTTATTATATTTAATTTACAGCCAGAATCTATTAACATTTCCAATTTAACGTCACCTATCTTACATTCTATCGTAGCGTCGTCATTGACATTGAAAATGTATTGTACTTCTTCATCTTCACCTTGTAACGAATTGACCGCATCTCCTCGTCTTCCTTTTTTGAAACTGTACCGATTCCGTGATTGCGTATGTTGATCCATTTTTCGTTTAAGTTGATTGGTCTTAGTTTTGCAACATCTTTGATAGTGACCCAATTTTCCACAAGCATGGCACTTTTTATCCTTGGCTAGGCAAGTTAAATCTTGAGAGTTATGCGAAAAATTACCGCATCTGCTACATTTTGGTTTTATTCTGCCATCATCAATATTTCTTTCGTTCTTACTCCACCTAATGTCCGCATTATTATTTTTGCCCGATATGGCATTTACGTTTTCATCATTTGCTTTTCCGGTGTCTTTTTTTTCATAGCTTGTCAATTGATGATTTACTACCTCCAACGTATTTGCTTCTGTAATCACCTTATCTAAAGTAACTGTCTCTCCCATTGTCAAAATTTTCTTGCGTAATTCTGATGAAACACACCGTTCAATTATTTGGTCGATTATGTGATCATCCGGTGTGTCAAATTTACATTTATTGGCCTGATTGCGTAGCTTAACCAAAAACTTCTCAAAACTTTCCCCTTCTTCCTGTTTAATTAGTCGGAAAATATGTCGCTCATAAGTTTTGTTTTGCTTTGGACGGAAAAAGTTATCCAGCGATTCGATTGCTAACTTAAACAAATCAGTTTCCGGACTAGTTGAGCTTGCACTTGGTAAATTGTAGAATATTTCCTGGAGTCCTATCCCTCCTAAGAGCAGGAGTGTTGCTCTTTTCTTCGTCGGGCATTTTATGTCGGCAGCTTCAAGGTATATCTCCAATGACCTTTTCCATTTCTCCCAACGCAATCCTACAGAGGCACTGTCCCCTTCAAGATCCAGTTTTTCTGGAGCTGGTAGTATGTTGGCCATGGTGGGTCGTTTGGGGCGCCCTGAAATTATACATCCAATTTAATGGAACGCTTTTGCCAATTTCATTGACTTTGAACCAAAACCAATTTAATGGTCTTCAGAATGTTTATGCAATTCAATGGATCTCTATAACCAATTTAATGAACTAACCATCCAATTTAATGGAACGCTTTTGCCAATTTAATGGACTTTTGAACCAAAACCAATTTAATGGTCTTCTGAATATACATCCAATTTAATGGAACGCTTTTGCCAATTTAATGGACTTTTGAACCAAAACCAATTTAATGGTCTTCTGAATATACATCCAATTTAATGGAAATCCGTAGCCATAATAACTATTACAACTCTACATTTGACTCTACATTTGACTCTATATTTGTATATTTGACTCTACATTTGACTCTACATTTGACTCTACATTTGACTCTACATTTGACTCTACATTTAACTCTACATTTGACTCTACATTTGACTCTACATTTGACTCTACATTTAACTCTACATTTGACTCTACATTTGACTCTACATTTAACTCTACATTTGACTCTACATTTGACTCTACATTTAACTCTACATTTGACTCTACATTTGACTCTACATTTGGTACCTACCTAGTACCTATACCATAAGGTACTTAGACAGAAAGGATTGGTACCTCAGGAATTCCCCAGCTATATCAGTGCATAATTTCATTACATCACCTACATATAACTCCATCTGGAGGAATACTTGGTAACCCTACACGTAACAGTGACACTGTTTTGTCATGAGATGACGTCCTTTCAACATTTATTCGACTTGAAATTCACTGTTCATTGTGTATGCAATGGTTACCTACTTTTAATATAATTTTTGCTTCGTTTGCAAGTCACAATGACAACATTCAATCATTCCCCATCTGTTTTGTTGAATGATAAATTGTCGAACAATTTTATTGCCGACCTACCCTCAACAAACAATAAAATATACAATTGCGAAAAACCTAGCCGAAATTCCCAATAAAACAGTATTTCACTGACCTTTATCCTCGTCGCCACTTGTAAGACCCTCCACATGTATATTGGGATTAGTAGCACTGTTCCTATGGCTCACTGTAGCACCAAGCGTCACGTGCAGACCCACGTCCAGTCGTCACCACTGTCTGACAGCAACTGACACACCCATCGACTGACGTGCGATCCCACCACTTGTGTACATGAGACAAGGTATTATATCTACTAAATAGATACAAACACTACAAGGGTAAAAGTAAAAAACTCGTTAGTAAGTGTTTAGGCCCCTATAGAATAATAACGGTGTTGCCAAACGATAGGTACGAAGTTGAGGATACTATGATAACGAGAAAAAAGGGCAAAGCTATATACAAGGGTGTCTTTCCAGTAGATAAAATATATCCATGGTTAGCATTTCAGGCTCCAGAGGACAGTGACACGTCTAATAATACAGATGTAGAATAAAAAAATCGTTGTGTTAAGTATGATAGTGCGTGTGTGTGTTAAAGTGTGCAAAGCGTTAATTTAATGTACAGACATATTCAAATTGTAACTAACTTCTTCATAGTTGTCTCAAATGTATGACCCGGATAATTTTTGATTTGTGAATAAGATGTCTAAGTCGCTAGGCTAGCCCAAAGTGTAAACATTGTTTTTTTTTTTGTGTGCTTTAGTTTTGGTATGAAGATAAAAACAATTATGAAATATTACAAAGCATGGTGAATCATTGTGGTGTGTATCGTTGAAAACCTATGTACATTTATATATTATTTTATTTACTATTTTTTCTTTTGCTCTCCGTTGTTATTGGTAGATATTTTGGTTGCCAAATATAAAATCATTGCGAGGACGCAATCTAATTGTCAGGATGGACGAATGTTAGCATTATTCAGATTTAATTACATTAGTTTTATATAATTTGAGTAACATGTATAAGTACTAGGCATTTTCAAATTGTTACGAATGTGTAAAAATGTATTTCCGGCGCACGTGGCGCCAATTCTTTCGCGCGCTCCTCGAAAATATAAATGGCGGTGCTCGAGCGCAAGCGCGCTATTGCTGTTGTAAAATTCGTCGAGCGAACAAGTGAAGAGTGATAAAACCTAGTGTTAGTGCTGAAAGTGAAATTGAAGTGTAATTGTAGTGTAGTGTTTGAGCTAAAAGTGTCAGTGAAGAGTAAATTCTAGTGTAGTTACTGTACGTTTAATAAATAAAGTATTTGTCGAGTGTGAAGTGTATTTCTTTCTAACATTATGTCCGAATTTATGTATAATTCAATCGCCGGCATTTAAATGTATCTTTCGCAGATATGCATTATCATTTCCTGGGCAACTTTCCATTATAGGTAAACTCGTTAATAAAAATAAAAATTGGCAACCCTGAAAAATAGACACAATCGAAATCAAATTCGAACCTATTGAAAAACTTTTATTTTAGATCAATATTATTATTTTAAAAGCCTGGCCCGTTATTGATTAATTATTTATTCTATTATAACACATAATAGTCCACTCTGTCCGGGTTTCGTTGTATGGAGAAATTCGAATAATTTCCCGGCGTTTGAAATTTGGTATGTGATGAAGTTAGGTAATAAATATTTATAGATGTAAAATAATCCAGGTATTTTTTTTACGAGAAGTTAGGTAATTTCACCTAAATAGGGAAATCCTGTATAACTCTCTGTGAATATGGCCTCGGCCTAAAATAATTTCTGTATACTATTTAACATAGGTATATAAAAAAATACAGCTTTTTTCCATTTTGAATATACCTAAAATTACCTTTTTAATATTTTTCACTCTAGCTTCTACAGATAATGAGCTCTTTAATTTATTTACTTTTAATATGTTTTGATATCCTAAAATACATAATTTCGTTTTGTAATCCAGGCGATTTTCCTTTTTAAACATCGTGAATAAGTTTTTCCTGAAATACTGAGTGTGAACTAAAGCTCTTTCAAATTTTATTCCTTTTTTAGTTATGACTCGCTGTATTACAATAGATTTTCCAATAATCCAGTCACTTTTCCAACTTTTATTTACTTTTTGGGATATATTCGAAGATTAATGCTGAAACACACTCATAGCCAATCCGTTCCGCGTAAGCACATGCCACGCCCCGCCCCTGCCACACGCACACGCACACATGACTGAGACAGATACCTACTAGAACTGGTTTGCCAAAGCGCCCGGCCCGTCGCCACTGCCGCCTTGCACGTCGAGCTGCCATGTATTTATACAATATGCAAAAGGCAATAAGTACTTTTATTAACGGTTTTCATTTATTAACTGGTTCGCCTACACATCTTACATAACAATAGTTCGCCATTGTTCGGTCGTTCGAGCGGTATGCTTCTGCAAGTGCGGTTAAATGATTAGATATAATTTCAATACAATATGTAAAACTTAACCTAACTTACGACTACAAATAATTAAATTAAATAAAGTATACTTCTCTTAATTTATATTAATACACACTACATATCGATTTAAAAAAACGGTCAAGAGAGTCCGAACAATTAATTGGTTAGGTACCTAGGTATTACCGATGTTTTGAGTTTTTTTTCAGCATTCTGATTTTACAAATCAAAGGTCATTAATTAAACATTTTTTACCCACTACCTTTGCGACCATTATTTTTCTTACCATTAGAAAACTAATTAGTCAAATAAAATTATCATCACATGAGTTTTCGTCTGATCCATTCGTCTCTATCATACAGACAAACCATCTACCTATTTTAAGCAGAACCCTGCTGCAAAGCGGGTCCCGAGCGCGAATTTAAATTAATAATTAAATACCTACCTACCATGTATTTATCCTATTTTGCTTATTCACCGGCTACCTTGAGAAATATTCTCATACGTGTAAGCTTTAACTATAGTACTCCGAACCGTTAATTAAACTATTTATTAGGTGGACTTTGCCCACGTTAGAGTGGAGCATAGGCGGTGAAAGCCTGAATTGCATATTTGAAGCTACAAATAACTACGTATCGAAAAAGTATTCGAATCTAATTTTAAGTGACTATTATGTTCAACGAGTTATGGTTGGAAATGACCTCGCTTGACTTTAGTGGCGAGTCGCGTACGGGTATGGCTTGGCAGTGTCTATAGCGAGAGCGCAAAATTGTTTTGTTTAAGGCGCGCGCGGCGCGGCGGCGGCGCGTCTCTCGGCACACACCGTTTATAAGTAAAAACAGGTATTTTTGCGCCCCGCACGCAATTCCGTATGCAACTCCCGGCCCTGGTCTTATTATTTCTCATGAACGTCATCAAACTCTTTCTATAGGATACTGCAAATACGTACAAAAATCTATGCTTACTTAGTACTCGTAAATTTTACCTCTCTATCGGATAAACTCAGTTCCCAAATAAATACATGAACAAACAGATAAATGTGGCAGAATGAGGGCTATGGAATTCCCACTGATACTACCAATGCCTACACTAATCTCAACTCACTAACTATTTCTAAATAAAACAATTATTTAAAACCATAATCACATTATTTTTATTTTGTTTCATTTCCATATGTTAGACGTAGGTATACATCACGTGCATGTGCAAACAATCATTTTAGCAAATTCTACAGATAAACTAGCTGCAGTAGGTAACTAACATGAATGATGTACTAGATAGAGATATAACAAATTAACAACATTATTATTTCAGTCATCCCCTCTCACTCGCACGTCTATTGTTCGCTATTATTCGTTCCTCTGGAATATACTTCACGCAAGAACGCTGGAAGTGCTAAGCGGTGGTATGCAATTTACGACAGTGTGACCATGCACGTAAGGACGCTATCGCCTTGCATAAAACCACATCTCTTTAACGAGAATCACATCAGTGTGCACATAAGGACGCTATTGCCGTGCGCCGCTCCACCGCCACTAGCGTTCTTTTTAGAGCTCATCTAAGCTAAAATGACGCGCCCCGCTCCTTGGTTTTGTATGACAAGTAAATACAAAACCAAGGAGTGGGGCGCGTCATTTCAGCTTAGACGAGCTCTACGTGAAATCATATTTATAACTATAACTTAAGTTGAAATTCCATGAAATGTCGCATTTCTCGCGTACACCTACAAAAAATGATGTCCATCGATCGGGAATTTAATAACAAAAAAGAAATAAATTTTGATTAAATGTCGCAAAAGGTAGACTTTCTAAAATAATTCAGTGTAAATAAATTAATGAATTATTTATAGAACGTGTAAATGAATCAAAGCTAAATAAGTGACTACTTTGTTAGGGACATCATTCTGAGAAATCTTAATTATGAAACCGATTTGATCGTAGCAACTTTGTTTTTCACTTCTCCGTACAAATCAGTATTATCCGTATTCAAACTGAATTATCTCAAAAAGCCTTCTTTGAACTGAGTTTTCAATCAATGGGAATATGTTTTATTTAATAATAATAATTATGAATTATGAATTTTAGTGTACACGAAAAAGCAAAATGTTTGCTTTCAGAGTATCAGTCCCGCAGAATAACAATGACCCCGACAGTTCCATACATTTGATGGATTTTGATAAAACGTAGCTCTTATTTCTATAGACATACTGTTCATGACACTGTCAGATCTTTGGAGTTTTACGCATTACCAATCCGCGGGGCTTATGAGAACATATTTTACCCCCTATTGTAACCCCTAATGCATAGGTAATAAAAGCCAACTATTGCGTACAGGCAAAGCGTACAAGTGGCACCTAGGAAAACCGCTTCTATTACCTACGCGTTAGGGGTTTAAACTTCATAATAATAATAATAATAATTTATTTATTTGCATAATTCATGGGCGTGAACTGTCAAAACGGGCCTTTTATTTTGAGAAGTCTTTAACACAGAAGTTCTACTATATGCATGATACAGGGTTTGAGAAATTGGGAGTTTAAGTTTGAGAGTAACTTTATTTTCATTAACTCAGTAGTCCATTTCGGGCCTAGCGCTCAGCTGATCTGCGTGGTGGAGTAAAAATCAGTTCCATAGGGAAAGTTGTTCAGAAAGATGTTCTTAACAACCTTATTTCGGCTTGTACACCCCTTTTTTGTAACATCCCGTATGTATGGTTTTTGGTTTACATGGATGACATCATAGAAAGGTATTTTTATTATTTTTTCACGTAGAAACCTAAGTACATCAGGGGGCAATTCTGGCGCTAGCGAGATCATCTCCATGGTTGAAATATCGATTTTGAGATACCGAAATCTCTATCAAAAACAAGAAAAAGCTATTCTTACGACTAGCCTTTCGACCAACTGAGATATCTCGACCCGTTTTCGATCGAAATAAATCTAAATCGAGATCGTTTTCGACGGATTTAGGCAGTATCAAAACCGATATCTCGACTGGGGAGATAATCTTGAAAGCGCGAGAATCGGGGGCCAGTTACGAAGTAACAATCTCCAAGTGTAATCGGAAACCTTGGTGCGCTAGTCCTACTCGCACTTGACCGTTTATTAATCAAATAATTACTCTATAGTGAGCTTTTTTTTCTATACCAGGAGTTGTTTTAAGTCGGTGATAGTATATTTTCGGATCAGATTAGCTACCTAATCATAATCAATCAGCTTCAGCACTAATTGCATAGATAGTCAGCATTGGTTGGATACTGAAATACCTACGGCCCCGAGGCGCTGTGCTAGAGATGATTAATATAACCATGAAACATTAAAATTAACAAATAATTCGATTTAACTATGATATTCAATAAACAAACTTAACACAATCGAATAAAAATATCAACTAATATTTCTTATATCAACTCGTTCCGCTCGATATCGATAATTATCAAGTTGGCATTGGCAAATGGCAACGTCGCGCATTCCCGACTTCCCGCGCGTGCCGCGCTGCTTCTTTCGTCGGAGCGGCAACGTCACAGGCACAGGTGTTCGATTTCGTTCGTTACGCGTGCATTCAATTGTAGGCGCTATCTCTCTTACGATAACACACATTTTTTACTGTTGGGGATATTTGGTATCAAATAACCATTTGATAATAATATTCGATCGAACGGTGAATAAATGATAGTTCAATGTATGCTCTATTTCTCTTAAGATAAAACACATTTACTGTTGGGGCGATTTTCCTTACGAAAGTGATATTTTTATTGATCGGTCAGGCAGGCGAATGGTTGATTGTTTGTTTTATTCGTTTTATTGGGTTTTGATAATTGCCTGAGAAAGTCGCGCCACGCACGTTTTTGTTGTTTTCGAATTTGATTGACAAGTTGACAAGTGATTGTGAAGTTGTTTTACAAAATATTATTATTCAGATTATAATTAATAATTTTACAGAATATTGAACCATTCATCATGTTGCCGCCGGACGATATAATTATACATATCAACTTTTTTTGGTTGAAGATGTTAACTAATATTTTCAACCAAAATAATTATCGATATTTTTATTTATCAACTAACCATTAACCAATAAAGAAAAACAACCATTATTCTCATCTTTACGCTGTGCCACCCTCTTCCCGTCCCCTTGTCTCCCCGCGCCGCCACAACGCCGCCGCCACCGCCACTGCCTCACCCGCGTTGCGTCATCACATCACGATGCCTAGGTTAACTAAATACCTAACTATGTTGGTTTGGTTACGCGGGGCGGGCGGGCCAAACTAACAATATGAACAATAGATGTGCGAGCGAGAGGGTAAATTTCTTGTTTAAGTTAGGGCATGATCAACAGTGATCGGAGTAGGCAGAGCTATTTTATGTACTTGCCATATGTAAGAATAATATGGATACTCCCCGAATCTCGGGATTTGAATTGAATTCTAGTGGTGCAGAAAGAGACAAAAACAGGTGAGTCACTTTCGTTTCGTTTCGAGGAACACCCCGCTATTGTTTTTGTTTGGCGATATCACGACGAGTTTCAACAAAGCGGCAACGTCGCACGTTAGGAAAAAAGTTTGGCAACGTGTTGCTGATATAAAATTTACAATGTCGCTCATGCGCTTATTGCCTTACATAAAATATGTTTTATACTTATTGATAAAAACAATTATATCTATTTATTAAAACCCCGGAGTATCAGTCCCAATACCATGGATTATCCATAATAATATCAATGTTTGCGGTCAATGAACCAGGGCTTGTTTACCGGTTTATTTAAAGAGCGTAATCAGCTCAGGTACATGAGGAGCGTTTCATAAAGGTTTGGCTCTACCTTAACCCCAAAAATAAAGGTTTTACTCAAAGAGCAAAATTATAAAGGTTTTGTTCAATAAATCGGTTTTTAACCTGTAAAACGGGTTTTTTCGAACTCTTTTTGATGTTTGCCGCCAGTGGCCGCCCACCACCAATGTTGCGATTGGAAATTACACAATTTTTAAAAGCTTTTATTTAACTTGCACTGTATGTATGTATGTTTGTTTGTTTGTTTGTTTGTTTGTTTGTTTGTTTGTTTGTTTGTTTGTTTGTGGGTATCACGGTTTGCGTCAAAAATGTCGGCTTGAATTTGACCCACTTCCCGTTATCCGATTGAGCTGAAATTTCGCATACGTGTATAAGTCGGATGACAATGCAATATATTTCTGACTTAAAGCTGATCTGATGATGGAGACGGAAGACGGTCATGGGAACTCTGTCATAAAACATCGCAAGCCCGTCGAATTTGGGCTCGTTCGATTCGTCTTGACGAATACTTTGGTCCTAGAATATTTTTTTATGACATGGAGCTGATCTGATGCTAGAGCCGGAAGGTGGCCAGGGGAACTCTGTTACCAAACGACGCAATTCTATCGTGTTTGGTCTCATTTGATTCGTCTTGACAAGCACTCGAATTCTAGATTAGATGTTTTGTCCTGTAATGATAAAGACTAAAAAGTTAAAAATAAATTAAAAGTAAAAAAACATTTTTAAACAAAGCTTTTATTTAATGCCCTAAAAAGAAGAAAATAAAATTTCAATTCAATCAAATGCGTCATTTTATTACATTACACAATTTATACGATGTAAAAGCTTGTTGCGGGATTTATCTCCAAGTCTGTGCAAATAGGTGTCTACCCACCTAATTAAGTCTACACAAGTAAATCTCGCAATAAGCTTTTATATCGTATAAATTGTGTAATGTAATAAAATGACGCATTTGATTGAATTGAAATTTTATTTTCTTCTTTTTAGGGCATTAAATAAAAGCTTTGTTTAAAAAAGTTTTTTTTACTTTTAATTTATTATGTTCACTACACTGGTGCTACGTGCTGCCGTGCCGACACTGCCAGCCGTGTCTTCTTTTGCCACTGGCAACTAACAAACAACAATGGGTAAGTTTTTAGTTTTTTGGTTACATTGACCCTGTAGACGGAATACTGATCCTTCTTATTTTTATATTTTTAAGCTATAAGTTTGATGATCAATCTCATAAACTCAGAAATCCTTTTTAAATGCTTTACAGAAATAGTGTTTAACATGCTCTATTCAATTTATTCTATCCCTAGTTCTCGAGAATTCCCGGAAAATCCAGCTCGAGAAATGTCGAGAACTAGAGAGAGAAGGTAGGTATAGGTACTTTCGTTTCTGGACCCTCTTTGTACCAAATTGCATACACAGGTTGTCAGTCTCTGTTGGTATTATTTAATATTTTTATAAAGGACAATGCTACGAATGTATGAAAAAAAAACCCAGGCCCGGCGCAAACGAAACTTAACTGAAATAATTGGTATGATTGAGTAATAAAATAATCCATGGGAGACATGATCTAAATCGATGGCTAAGTGCGCGAAATTGCTATTCGAATTTTCACAGGAGTCATACTAATATTTTAATAGAACTAACAATACTTTTACCATAATTATATTAAAAATCAGCTCTGATTAGGTCAGTGCAATTGTCACATGTCGTGCTTGATAAAAAAAACACTCACCTAAAACCATGTCGTTAAGTCAAAGTCCACGGCCCGCGATTTTCAATCTACCCACATCAAGATGAAGGTATGAAAAAACATATGTATGGAAAATGGGTATGTTCGTCCGTTGGGCGGTTGAGTGGGCATCAATTATTGTACGAATCATACCTTGCCCCTTGCTCCCGTAACTATTAGACCGACGTAATAGTAATAGTAACCTTACGACAAATAGACCGAGTCTACTTAGAACCAGAGCGAGAGACATTTACGAGCTCCAAAAAATGTATGAGCGAGACATATGGAAACTTACAGCATGCGATAGTAATAATCACTTCATAGAAGGGCTACCTTACGCTTTTAAACTGCAATATTATATTAATTAAATAAATATTAGTATGACGCCTGTAAAAACTCGAATAGCAATTTCGCGCACTTAGCCATCGATTTCGATCATGTCTCCCTTGGGTTATTTTATTACTCAATTATACCAATTATTTGAGTTAAGTTTCGTTTGCGCCGGGCCTGGGTTTTTTTTAACATACCTATTTATATTTATTTACAGATCCAGACGTAGAAAATGATACCGAATCGACTCAGGACGATTGTGAAATATCACAATCCCTACTGCCAGCACTGAAAAATCGTCGTATGTTGAAAACGGTAGATTCAGATGCAGCTCTACCAAATCGCAGCACGCGAGTTATGAAAGGTGATGCTGAGCCTACTGATGAAGATAATCAGTCCGAACCTGACGTAGAACGACAAAAAGAATATACTAGCACATGTAACAGGGATGGAGAAATGAGAACTCGTAAAATTAAATGTACTGATTGTATTGTGGCGTCACCTATCAGGCGATCCACATACTGACATACAAGATGAATGGCGCTAGCAAAAAGGAACTCTGCAGTTGGCAGAAGTCACGACAGATGTCATAGCAGTAAAACAGAACGCACAACAATGCAAAAACAACTGACAATCGATCCTACGTCGCTTCACTGGTGACCCTCGACATTGAACACGCAGCAACCTTTTTCTACATTCCGAAGACTTCTTCCGCAGCCATCTGAAGACGCATTCCTGCAACCACCTCGGAGCCAACTTCTCATTCATCCTCCCTCATCAGCAGCAGAGCACCTATGGCTTGGCCGTTTCGTTACTTGCATTTTCTAATTTAAGCTCATCTGACGGTAGTGAAACGGCCAAGCCACATATTTTGAGTAAGGTGTTATAGTTTGTGAAGTTAGGGCTGTACAGTTAAGGCATGTAGAATTAGAAGCTTGGCTCTACTTGAAATCTGATAACTTTTTATTTCCCTCTTCTTGGCTACATTTTTTACATGAAAAATGTAGCCAAGAAACTCTAAACCCCTTTTTTGTTACACCATATTATCGTCATATTACGGCTTACCTAATTAAACAGTTTTACAATATTTTGGTCGGAGTCCACGTAAGAAAAAAAATGTTGTTTTTTTAACCGACCTCCCAAAGGAGGAGGTTTTTCAATTCGTCCGGATGTTTTTTTTATGGATGTGCCCGGGGCACCGGTAGCGCCTAGATGGATGGACCGATTTGTTTTTTTTTTTGTTTGAAAGGGTTTACCTTCCCATTGGTCCCATTGACACCAGGTCAGGATCTGATGATGGGATCCTGGAGAAATCGAGGGAACTCTTCAAATATTATAGGCAGACCTATAGTGATTTTTGTGTTTTTAATAATAACTCGTGCATTTACTCACGGTAAGCATAATATTGTGATGCGGAACTGCTGATGGCCACATATGGCCACCAGAACTGCTCAATACTAGGTACAAATACAATGCGCGGCTGACGGGCAGGCAACGCATAGCCTGAACCGGTGGCCCTAGAGCCATGAAACTTTGTACAGAGGTTCCTTAGTAGCGTGAGGGGGTGCACTGATATGAGATTTGACAAAATTAATTCCCCAAGGGGGGGGGATAAGGGGTTACAGTTTGTATAAACTCAATCTAATCTAATAGGTTTTATGGAAGTATTTTTTTCTAAAGTTTACTTTTTGTTTCAATTATAATTATAAACATTGCCAAAAACAAAATAAAAACCAATTAAGTAACTATCAGATTAAGTTAAATAAAGAAAGAAAGGTAATTGCCACTTTTAAAATTCGAGAAAATCTCGAGATTGAGCAAATTTTGACGTCATTTTTAAGCAAAATTAGTTTAATTTCGAATCGTAAAAGTGGACATTATACATATATATGTATTTAGTATGAGATATCATATACATATAACAAATTATAGTAATATTGATTTCATTGATTAAATTGTTATGATTTAAATAAATCGTTTTATTTTTCACTTATTTATTATATAGTGTATTATTTCTAAACAACAATATATCCTCTACTATAGAGTCTTTTAACGATAACCTTAAATTATTGAGCACGAATTAAAATGAAGAAAATAGTCTTTCGACGCTGACTTATGTTGGGGGGTGGCTAATGATAATATGTTTGAAAGAAAATATAGTTGTGGGTCACTAATTTCCTTTTTTTCCATA
Source organism: Argyresthia albistria (assembly GCA_963457715.1). NCBI lineage: Eukaryota > Metazoa > Arthropoda > Insecta > Lepidoptera > Argyresthiidae > Argyresthia > Argyresthia albistria. The sequence continues at coordinate 26,765 of CAUOQF010000326.1, read as the reverse complement.
ATTCGAGACGAAACACTAGGTTCAATTACTAACGCTTCAAAGTTCAAGTGCAAATTGCACGCGTTTAAACAAGTTGAAACCTGCCCTTCCCCTATCCCCTGCCTGCTCTGCGTGTGTGCGTGCCGTACCTTTCGCAGTTTTGGCTTAAACCGGTTTATTTGGGTTTTTTAACCGCTCTCTTCTCAATTACGCTCCGAGCGATTTTTTTTCTAAAAACCTCTATAAACCTCTATTAACCGGTATTTTTTAAACCGGTTTCAAGCCCTGCAATGAACCTAAATAGCTCTGCCTACTCCGATCACTGATGATCAATCACGATTTGGCGATTATTGCTAAGTATATTATAAAGAAATTAATTACACGCTGCCATTTTCTTGCTTGTTGCATACAACTAGAGTGGAATAATGAATCATTGGCTGAAAGTGGGCACAGTTGTGCCTCTGCCATCCCGTATGGGAAATGGCGTGACGCTATGTTATGTTTTGCATACAATTAAATTGACGCAACAAATGACTTGCATGGTCTAAACAAAACGTAAAATTATATAGGTATATTAAACAAAGCGTCACACTTTTTCCCATACGGAGTGGCACAGGCACAACTGTACCCACTTTCAGCCAGTGATTCAATACTCCATTTTTCCTAACAGGGGGCTAGCCTATCACCGCAGCTATGAAGCAATGAAGGTTTCCTCACGATGTTTTCCATCACCATTAGAAAGTCCGTATAACTTACTTAAGATAAATGACTTATCTCATTATGGTCAGCACCGGGATTCGAACCTGCATCTTCTGCGTGAGGGGCAAGCATGAAACTTTCACACTACACCACGGAGTTCTTAGTTATTATGTAATAATGATATTGATAATACTATAAACAGCATACATAATTGGTTTATAACTATAAACAGTTGCATACAAGTTTTTGACGGAATCCGGGTAAAATTATGCAAAGCAGTACGCCTTTTTCTACACATACGTATATTATGTTATTGTATTGTTAGGATACTCCACCCCACCCAGGGACGAGTGAGGGTCGGTCCCTATATAAGCAGCGCACGAGCCAGCGTGACTCACTTTGTTCCGAGACTTCGTTGCGAGCGGAAGCGCTGCCGGGCAGCTGATCGGTGTGAACTGCTACTAATATTCGGTACCTCTGTGTCTTTCATTATTTTTGTATTCGATTTAACTGTGGTAAATGATTTTGTTCCTTTGATAAATTAATTGTTAGTTTGAAATCAGAAACTTGTTTTTAGGTTATAAATAAATGTTTTTTTTAATTGATATTTCACTTCTTTTCCTACATCAGAAGTGGGATAACAATCCAAGCCTCACATTTGGCCATTCTTGATTATCCTGATCATAGAACAAAGGATAAAGGAACTTTGTCATTACCTGTACGATTTTGTTTTTGTTTTCGATCTTGTTCATACTGGTCGAACATGCCTAACACGCATAGTTCCCGGAGTAGATCACGTAGCAGATCGCACCGAAGCCATCGTAGGCACAATCGGTCGCGAGAACATTCCCGAAAGTCAAGGAACAAATCACGTTGTCGTCGCGAACGGGCTCCTTCCCGAGCATTAACACCTGAGATGTCACTCCTTGCGCCCCATAGCTCCCATGCTAGCCATACATCGCGGTCCCTTCCGTTAGAATCAAGCACTCTTGATACAATCCTTTCACGTCTGGAAACAATTGAGAACAAGTTTTCAACGCCTACCCCCATTCCGCAAGCAGACAACGCGCCACTGTCTGTAACTCAAGCTATAGTCGACGCGATTAACTCCGTAAACCCGGGACGTTCACGGTACTATGTGTCGAATTTCGATCCGTCTATTCACGACGTAGACTCATGGTGTGATGAAGTCGATCGCGCACAGTTGAGTAATCGTTGGGACGACAAAGAATGCCTATCACGTGTGGCGGGATGTTTGAAAGGTGACGCAAAAACGTGGTTAAACGAGTGGGTGACGGCAGATAGATCATGGAGTAGCTTCAAACGCGAGTTCAAGCCACTTTGCCCTCGAAAGTTAGATTACGCGACAATACTTTTCGAGACTATGAATACGACGTCCGAAAAATTCGCGTCATATGCTGAGTACGCACGGCGTACCCTGCTTCGCCTGCGTATTGTCAAAGGCCTCAGTGAGCAACTGATGACGCAAATTGTAGTCCGCGGCATTGACGATGCGCAGGTACGAGCCGCAGCAGCCAACGCGGAACTTACCCCGGAAAGCATTGTGTCATTTTTGTCGATATACACAAAACCCGCTCAGACCAAGGGCAGTTCGACAAAAACTACTTCTCACTTTCCCTCACGAAAGCGTGGTCCAGAACATGCAGATTCGAACCGTCATAGAACCTGTTTCAATTGCAAGGGCCAAGGTCATCTGTCCCACAATTGCCCCAAAAAGTTCAAACCGTCTGAACCTGCTTCTAATACGCGTCCAAACGTTCCAATCTGCACGTTCTGTAAAAAGTCAGGTCACACAGAAAACGTTTGCTTTGCTAAGGAACGTTCGTCTGGTCCGCAAAACAGACGCAATGTAAATTTTTGTCGGGAGTCCGTGGACAGAATAACGACTTAACAACCACCGTAATACAAGGCGTACCGGTAGACGTATTGATAGATAGCGGCGCGCTCAATGTTTCCCTTGTATCGTCAGACCTTGTAAAACATTTATCGTGCACAGTAAAACCAACTAGGTGCGTACTAAAGGGCCTTAGTAGTCATGAAATTGTAGCAACGTCTTACGTTACTCTTACAGTTGAGTTTGCGGATATTGCGTTAGAGGCTGACTTTGTGGTAGTGCCAGCCGCGTTTATGAGCATGCCAATGATAATTGGTACCGATATATTGAATAGGGATGGCATAACATACGTCCGAAGTAAAGACCGACAATACTTGGTACGCGCCCCTGAATCTAACGAAGCTAATCGCGTATTCATGTTCTCTAAAGAAACTGATATACCCATCGTTACACCGTTACAAGGCACCGAGCGAGAATCACTGATGAGGGTGATTGATGATTTCGCCGACTTTTTCATTACGGGTACTGCAACAACTACCGTCACTACAGGCGAAATGCAAATAAATGTAACCAGCGACGTACCTGTTACATACCGTCCGTATAAGCTGTCGTTTGCTGAAAAAGTCAAGGTTCGCGAAATCATTAATGATCTTTTGCAAAAGTGCATTATCCGCGAATCCGAGTCCGAGTATTCAAGCCCTATAATCTTAGTGAAGAAGAAGGACGGCTCGGATCGTCTTTGCGTGGATTTTCGCGCTTTGAATAGAGTGACCGTTAAAGAGCGATACCCGCTCCCACTAATTGATGACCATATCGACCGACTAGGTGATAAAAACATAAAGCGATATTCGTCTCTCGATATGGCCTCAGGTTTTCACCAAATAAAGATCAGTGACGCTTCAGTCCACCGTACAGCCTTCGTAACACCTGAAGGGCATTACGAGTATTTAAAAATGCCCTATGGTTTATCGAATTCGCCAATCGTGTATCAACGCATTATCAATAAAACGTTGCATAAATTCATCGACTCAGGTCAAGTTCTTGTCTATATTGATGACGTACTCCTAATGAGCTCCACAGTGGACGAAGGTGTCAGCCTGCAGCGGGAAGTACTTACAACTTTGACCCAGGCTGGGTTCTCAATAAACCTGCGCAAGTGTGTCTTTCTCACCACCGAAATTGAATATCTCGGCAGGATAACAAGCCAGGGTCAGGTTAGACCGAGCCCTTATAAGATCCAGGCGTTGGTAGATTCGCCCGCTCCAGAAAATGTCAAACAAGTGAGACAATTTCTGGGACTGGCTGGATATTTTCGAAAGTATATTGAGGGTTACGCTACGAAAACTTTTTGTATTTCCCAACTAACTAAAAACGGTGCTCAATTCAAATGGGGTCCCGAGCAAGAAAAAGTACGACAGGACATCATTTCAATTCTTACTAACGAGCCTGTACTGGCTATTTTTGACCCAAAACTTCCCACAGAGGTTCATACCGACGCTAGCTCTATTGGTTATGGTGCTATCCTTCTACAGACTCATTCCGATGGCAACAAAAGGGTAGTAGCCTACTTCAGTCGGACCACTCAAGGTGCAGAAAGTAGATACCACTCGTATGAGTTAGAAACACTGGCGGTTGTGAAAGCATTGCAGAATTTTCGACATTATCTCATCGGTCTTGAGTTTAAATTAATAACAGACTGCAATGCTCTCAAATCTACCCAACGTAAGAAAGATCTGCTGCCAAGAGTGGCCCGCTGGTGGATTTATCTCCAGGATTTTAACTTTGAGATGGAGTACCGAAAAGGGACCTTAATATCTCATGCTGATTACCTAAGCAGAAACCCCCCCCGTGAGGTACTTCATATCACCCAACCTCGCAATTGGGCTCAAATAGCGCAAGCCGCAGATAGTGAGACACAAAGCCTCCTTCAAAAACTTAGAAAGATGATCTCCTGTATTATAAGTACACCTTAATTGGTGAGCAACCAAGATTGCTTTGCTTTATACCTAAAGGCCACCGACTAAGTCTGCTTCGCGTCTTCCATGACGAGCATAGTCACATCGGCTATGATAAAACCCTGGATTTGATTTTAAAACATTTCTGGTTCCCAGGCTTGAGACAGTTTGTTAAGAAGTACTTGGAACATTGTTTGATTTGTATTTCAAAGAAACGTGTGCCTAGGGCCCCACAACAAATCATAACTTCCTGGGAGAAACCTGACCAGCCCTTCTCAGTGATACACTCAGATGTTCTAGGCCCTCTCCCAGAGTCCAACGGGTTCAAGTTTGTCCTTCTTATTGTGGACGCCTTCACTAAGTACACGTTGCTTTATCCCATCAAAAAGCAAGATGTAGAAGAATTGTTAAGAGTGTTTACAAACGCAGTTTCTCTTTTTGGTGCGCCCAAAATGATTGTGACAGATAGGGGTAGAATGTACGAATCTGCTAGGTTCAAAAAGTTTGTTAAAGACATGGGATCGGAGGTACACCTAATCACAGCTGAAATGCACCAGTCGAACGGTCAGGTCGAGAGGTATGCTCGCACTGTCCTTAACCTACTTCGCATCGAAACCAACCACAAAGGGGCGGCCTGGTCCGAGACACTCTGGAGACTTCAACTGACTCTCAACGTGACTAAGCAGAAGACCACCCAAGTATCCCCGCTGAATCTGCTTGTGGGGTCTGATGCGACGACTCCCGTCATCAGGTCTCTGGTTCGAGATATTGCTCTGGACGGCGCGCAGCCAAATCGCGAAGCTCAGAGAGAATTACGTCGGGCACGTGCAGTTGACCTGCTGAAACGAAACCAGTCTGCTCAAGATGAGTATGTCAACCGCAACAGGCGACCCCCGAGGACATTTAATGTTAACGATTTGGTTTTTGTGATAAAATTCTCGCAGGTCACTGGAAAGATGGATCACGGCATGCGAGGACCCTACAAGGTCACTCGTGCGCTGCCTGGTGGGCGGTATGAGCTGAGATTACTGGCTGGCTCTTACGGCAAAACGACGCAAGCCGCTGCCCAGTATATGGTGCCCTGGAAGGGAGAGTGGTGTCCTGATACTTGCGCTGCATTCTTTGAGCGTGAGTATGCTTTGGGCTTGTGTGTTGAGAGATCTATACACATTCGACCATGTGTGGATCTCGATGTAAGACAGTAGACGGACTGCGAGACGTCTACCGTCAGGTAAACTGCGAGGTACCTGACCGGTCTTACGAGCGTATAGCGGATGTAGTTCCCGCATAACGCGTGTTATTATCGTGTAGAGGACGGACTGCGAGACGTTCCTTTGGCAATTTTGGTAAATTGCCCTACACGTTGGGTCATGTAGAGGACGGACTGCGAGACGATCCTACCGGCTATAAATGCCCTACATGACGGCGAATGTGTATGATGGATCCATGTGTGTTGTAAGATTGAATCATTGTGGAAGTATGAATCGCAATATTTCAGTGTGATGAATGGAACTTTATGAAGTACTAAAATGACGTTTTGGTACTGCATAAAAACTAGCTAGGTTTGTGTGCTATATTTGGTGACGAATGCAGAGGGCCTTGTAAGAAGCTTTGAGTGCAAGTGCAGAATAGGCAAACTCTTTCTCTCAGATAGATGCACTAACATTCCTTTATCGGTTTCACAGAGGACGAGCTGGCTGAGGATACTACTACCGCAGCCCACCAACAAGCAGAGCCAGTTGCAGGGCCTTCTTGTCAAGACACAACTCCAAGGGCACCTATGCAGAGCCTGCCAGACCTGAGTGATGCTGTCGAGGACGACGCATGATCAGGATGGCCGTGTTAGGATACTCCACCCCACCCAGGGACGAGTGAGGGTCGGTCCCTATATAAGCAGCGCACGAGCCAGCGTGACTCACTTTGTTCCGAGACTTCGTTGCGAGCGGAAGCGCTGCCGGGCAGCTGATCGGTGTGAACTGCTACTAATATTCGGTACCTCTGTGTCTTTCATTATTTTTGTATTCGATTTAACTGTGGTAAATGATTTTGTTCCTTTGATAAATTAATTGTTAGTTTGAAATCAGAAACTTGTTTTTAGGTTATAAATAAATGTTTTTTTTAATTGATATTTCACTTCTTTTCCTACAGTATTATAAGTATGTATGGAAAAAGGCGTATTACTTTATTGCGCTTAATTTATTGCATTCATCTAAGGCTGCACTGACTGTGTTAATTCATTCTAAAATAATATATTATGTTAGTATAATATGTTTCTACAATTCTAGGCTATAAGCTCTTGGTAATAAGCAGTATAATGGCATGTTATACAAAATTACATCCGCTTTTCAGGTACACTCCGTTCACAGTTATTTTACCTCCACATATATCTGTGCCTCTCTTTCTAGCTGTCAGGATTCCGTACAGCTAGAAAGAGAGGCAAAGGTGTACCTGAAGGTAAAATAACTGTCTACGGAGTGTAGAACCCGTTGAGCAAGAGTATTAGGAATACGGCCCTGTGTGTGTGTGTGTGTGTGTGTGTGTGTGTGTGTGTGGGTGTGCTTCGACGTGTGACGTGCAGTACCCGGCGTTTGATTTGGCACGTCTCGGGGATGAGACCCGTGTAGGAAGCAGGAAAACTTACGCGTCGAGGAAGTTTTCTAATTTACATGTCAGTGACTCTTATGTACAATGCCATTAGGTTCATTTCATGTAAGCTCGAACACTTTTTCGCGCTGTCAAATATTCCTGCTAGAGCTACCGAAGTGCGACGAGTATTGATACTCGGCGTTTGAATTTGCGAGGGAGAGAGAGAGAGAGTGAGATGAGACCCGACATCCCAAATCAAACGCCCCGTACTGTACTTCAGTGTGTTGTTTGTGTGAATGGACTTTAGAACTTGTTCAGACTAGCGGCGGCGGGAGCCGCGCGGTTTGAAAATTGTGCGGGCACCGTGCGGGTCTATTTCCTTAGGAATGTATCGTTCAGACACAACTGCGTGGCTCCCGCCAGACAACTGCCAATAAACAATGGGTGAACAAACCGCGCGGTTGTGTTTGTACGATTACATACATTCCTAAGAAAATAGACCCGCGTGGTGCCAGCACGATTCTCAAACCGCGTGGCTCCCGTCGTTGTCTGAACGGGGCCTTATAGCTGGCCTTGATTGGATTGGAAATTCTTTGGTATAAAGCCGATTTTCCCCTGGATTATTGGAAAATCTATTGTAATACAGCGAATCATAACTAAAAAAGGAATAAAATTCGGAAGAGCTTTAGTTCACACTCAGTATTTCAGAAAAAACAAATTCACGATGTTTAAAAAGGAAAATCGCCTGGATTACAAAATGAAATTATGTATTTTAGGATATAAAAACATATCAAAAGTAAATAAATTAAAGAGCTCATTATCTGTAGAAGCTAGAGTGAAAAATATTAAAAAGGTAATTTTAGGTATATTCAAAATGGAAAAAAAGCTGGATTTTTTTATATACCTATGTTAAATGATACAAACGTAAGTATACAGAAAGTATTTCAGGCCGAGGCCATATTCACAGAGAGTTATACACGATTTCCCTATTTAGGTGAAAAAACATGATTTCTCGAAAAAAAAAATACCTGGATTATTTTACATCTATAATATTTATTACCTAACTTACTCACATGCCAAATTTCAAACGCCGGGAAATTAGTCGGTAGTCAAATGCCTCCTCGATTGGGGTATAACATTCAAATCATATGTCTTTAACCCTTTTATCAATCTAATTGACTCGCATTCGACTGACGCCGCGGTATTACCAACTTCGATCAAGTCTTTTATTTCTTAAAACGTAATTTTCACTTGATGCCTGTTACGCTAGAAATACTCTAGGTAGGTCTAGGTACCTAATTTACCTACAAGTGAGTTATCAAACGATAACACATCACAACTTAAATGTTGGTTCGCGACCGGAAATAGGTACTCGAGTCGACAGTTCGCGCGCTTTTGTATTCAAACCGCATACGTAGCGCCGCACAGGAGTGTAAGTAAGACGGATACGTAATACGTAGCAGATTACAGTAAGAATGTAACCGCCTACTTTCCACACGTAGTCCAACACAGGAACTTATAATGCACCAGCATACGTACTATACGTAGTATCCGCGTACTTACCTACCACACCTTCCATACCAAGACTTCCATAGTTAAACCGCTTTTCAAAAAAGACGACAGGGAAGATATGAACTGCTATAGGCCTATAGCACTAATACCAATATTCTCCAAAGTAATCGAGAAAGCCATTTATGACAGGCTTTACATTTATCTTGAAAAGCATAAAATATTGGTGGAAGAACAAAAGGGCTTTAGGAGACGTAAAAATATTAACATGGCGATATACGATTTTTTAAGCAAGATCATGACGAATATTGATAGTGATATCCCAGTGACGTCTCTATATATGGACCTAACTAAGGCTTTTGATTATGTGGACCACGTCATACTTTTAAATAAACTAAATGCATATGGTGTTAGGGGTAACGCATATGACCTCATCCAATCTTATTTAAGCAATAGGAAACAATTGACTCAAATTACACAAATCTGCAATAACTCAAAAATTGAATTGACATTTTCTTCTGACATTAGGGACATAAAATGTGGAGTACCTCAAGGAAGTGTATTGGGTCCACTGTTGTTCCTTATTTACATTAATGACATCCCAAAATGTGTTAATCATCCCATGGTACTTTTCGCTGATGATAGCACAGTAACATTTATTGGACATAATCTAAATACATATGAATGTGACATAAATAATTCTCTTATAAGTTTAATTGACTGGCTACAGAGCAACAATCTTTTAATTAATATTACCAAAACCAAATTAATGAAATTCAGGAAGGGACATAAAAATCAATTGACATTAAATATTAATTATGAGGGTAATCAAATTGAAGAAACAGAGACCACGAAATTCTTAGGGCTTCACATTGATAGCAACATGTCATGGAATACACATATAGACATACTGAGTAATAAACTGAGTCAATTCTCGTATGCTTTATATATGCTGTCTAAACAGGTGAATAGGGACGCTGTGCTAACTGCATATCATGGGTTTGTCGAGTCGTCCTTACGATATGGCATAATGTTTTGGGGAAACGCCACTAAAATAGATCTAATATTTAAGGCTCAGAAGAAATGTATACGGTCTATATGCAATATTAATATAACACAATCTTGTAAGAGCCATTTCATTAATGTTAAAATATTAACAGTAGCGTCACTTTATATATTTGAAACTGCAGTGTTTGTCAAGTGTAATCTACATTTATTCAATTTTATGAAGAGTAAACGTAACCAGGACAAGCTTTGCGCCTACCCACGTAAATCTGCTTACTTTGATAAAAGCATATTCGGCATGTCCACCCGAATATATAATAAACTACCGGAGACATTAAGAGCGATGAATAATATAAGTATTTTTAAATATAATCTTAAGAAATTGCTTACATCCAAGGCCTACTACACCATAAATGAATATCTCTTCGACACCGACACTGTATATAGCTTACACCACTGACTACCTCAATCACACCTGTTTTTATTGACTACTTATCTGCATGTTAAATAGGTAACATATAGTATTAGTCAATAAATAATAATATTTGTATGCCATTGCGCGAAACATAGAGATTTAAACGTATTCTTAAGACCTTTGTTATATACACCTATGTTTTACAAATAAAGATCTATTCTATTCTATTCTATTCTACACCTAGTCCAATACAGGAACTTATAATGCACCAGCATACGTACTGTACGTAGCGCCGTACAGGAGTGTAAGTAAGACGGATACTTACTGTACGTAGCAGAGTACTTTAACCCTAGAAAGATAACCTACGTCGCAAAGGCGCCCACGCTGCTAATATAGTGTTGTCTTTTTCCAATCGATGCGCATATCAACTGGTCCTTCAGAGCCAATTCAGTCGTCGGTTAGCGCTGTAGCAGGATGGCTGTTTCTTCGCGGTAAGTACTATAATTTCCTGGGTATGACCAGTGGATGCCCTCTCGAGGCGTATGGTTATAAGACTGAAATTGGTTAAGACTGTCTGTAAACCAGGTTGTTGTAGGTAATTCTATTGTAGTTATATTGTCAACTTATTTGCAAGAGAAAAACATATTTTTGAAGTAAAACTTCTTAGGGCCCCCCGTGCCCTAAAATTTATTTAACCTTTCTGTCTACGCCAGCATTAGAAGCAGTGGGCTCAAGGTGAACTCAAGTACGACCACTGCCCGTTTTGCCCCGCTTCCCCTCAACCCCTCATCTTCACTCGCCTAGCGTTGGCTCGCGTCACAACACATCTGTTTTGTATTAATTAATAAATCTGCAAATTAAAAGGCTGCTTAATATTACAAGTATAACTTTATTTTAAAAGGGCCATAACGAACCCCCTTTAACAAATTGGCGACCGTGACAGGACTGTGCAAACATGGTCAAGATACTGTTTGAACTTTGGACTCGTGAACGTAAACGCGCGCGCCGGACGTGGCACATTCCAGCATCAACGACCAGGATATTTGAAGCCGCAAAGCCGTGAACAGGGAAGTGTCCATTCCTTCTTATCCTTATACCGTTTGAATATCATTATTTCCCTCTTGATTTTGTGTTGTTAGTGATACTCGACCATAAAAATGTCAGACTCATCAGATACTCCTAACGAGACAACAGGGAGCAAAAGAACGCTTAAGAATTTAATTCGAAAGAGAGGTACAATTAAAGGCCTTATAACTAAATTTAGAGATCATGTAGCACTGTTACAAAAGAAAAAGCCGGAGGAGTTAACTAAGATACAAATTAGGGAATTAGAGCTCCGAATTAAGAAAATCGAAGCTCATTGGGTGGATTTCGAGTCAATACAAACTGAGATCGAGCAGCTCACCACCTCGAATTTAGATGAACAAGTAGGAGAACGAGATGCAGTCGATTCCCAATTGTATTCACTTCTACCGGCCGCTAGGGATATTGTTGAAACGTACATGGCAGGCGAACAAAAAGAGGACCCTTTAAATAAGTCCACTTGTACTTCCATGCACGGGTCATGTCATCAGCACAGTGCGATTAAGTTACCTACAATAAATCTACCATCCTTTGACGGTAACTACTTGAAATGGTTGGAATTCCGTGATACCTTCGAGTCTTTAATACATTCGAACGATTCCATACCAAACATAAATAAATTTCATTATTTGAGATCGTCACTGGAGGGAGGTGCAATAACTGTCATTAAATCAATTGAATTTACCTCTCCTAACTATGATTTAGCCTGGAATTTGCTGTGCGAGCGCTTTAACAACAAAAAGATACTAATTAACAATCACTTGAAAGCATTGTTTGGTATCGAATCATTAACTCGTGAATCGCATAAGGCACTTCGTTATCTCATCGATCACATTCTTAAAAATCTAAGAGCCCTTGAATCATTAGGCCAGCCCACCGATCAGTGGGATACCATCATTATATACATGGTGTCCTCAAAACTTGACACATTCACTAGCCGTAAATGGGAAGAACAAAAATAATCTCTCCGATTTACCGTCATTGAGTGAATTTACAACATTCTTGCGTAATCGCGCCGACATACTTGAAACGTCATTCATGAATAGATTCGACAAACCAGACAACAAACCATCTCATCATAACATTCATAAAACTGAGCATAAAGTAACCAAGTCGTTTGTTGTGTCTCATGACGATAGGAAGGTACCATTATCATGTCCATCCTGTCAGCAAGTACATAGGATAATTGATTGCATAAAATTCAAAAACATGAACGCCAAAGATAAAATGTCTGAGGTCTTGAAGTTAAATCTCTGCAGCAACTGCTTGAGACGAGGCCATGAAGCACCACAGTGCCGCCTTGGTTGTTGTAGAATCTGCCGACAAAAACATAATACAATGCTTTGTGCGCGCTCACTCCTAAATGAATCTATCTCGAGTAGTGAAAATGATAGCCATACACCTATACATACATTGCCAGTCTCGCTGCCCGCCACCGCCGCCGCCGTGACTAGTAAACAAGTACTTCTAGGCACGGCTTTAGTTCAAATTAAAACGCCACAATCTCCTGAGGTTTATGTGGCGCGGGCTTTGTTGGACTCTGGCAGCTAATCATCATTCATGACTGAGCACCTGAAAAAGAAACTAGGGTTAAACACAAAAACATCTGACATAATGACAATATCAGGTATAAACAATGCACCTTTACATGTTTCAGAATCCTGTGAAATGACCTTGCATTCCTTAACAGGCTCCTTTAATATGCAGCTAAAATGTTTGGTCATACCTCAAATCACTGGAAACTTACCTAACGCCGAGATCAATGCAGAATTGCAGATTCAGAATTGAACTTGCCGCCGAATATTCAGTTAGCTGACCCGAGTTTTTATCACTCTTCCGAAGTGGACCTCCTCCTGGGCGCTGAGGTATTCTTTGATATAATTAACGCGCAACAAATAAAGCTAGGTCCTAATATGCCTACGTTGCAGAGTTCTAAACTCGGTTGGGTTATAGCAGGACCTTTATTATGCCCTGGCCTGAAAGAAAGTAAACATATAAACTGTAATTTCACTATGGAAATAAATAAATCCTTGAATAGATTTTGGGAAATAGAAGAATTAGGTTCAGATAAACTTCCCGTAACACAGGAACATGAAATTTGCGAATCACATTATCTTGAAAACACGACACGCTTACCTGATGGTAGGTTCCAGGTCATGATGCCCATGCGGGAATCGCCCGAATCATCACTCGGCGATTCATATCGTATGGCAATGCGTCGCTTCTTTTGTCTGGAACGAAAACTGAATAAAGACCCGGTGGCTAAAAAACAATATTGCGAATTCATTAAGGAATATGAAGATTTAGGGCACCTAAGTAAAATAGACAAACCTGATTTCGGCTATTACATGCCCCACTTAGCTGTCTTTAGGCCAAACAGCGAATCTTCAAAAATTCGCGTAGTATTTGATTGCTCTGCGAAAACTAGCTCCGGCAGGTCATTGAACGATATTCAGAGAATAGGCCCGGTAGTTCAAGATGAATTACTTACAATCCTTCTGAGATTTCGACAGCATAAGTATGTGTTAACCGGCGACATACAAAAAATGTACCGACAAATCATAATAGAACCGACACAACGTAACTTGCAACTCATAATCTGGCGGGCCGACGAGAATGAGTCACTCGATATATTACAACTAAATACCGTTACCTATGGCACGGCGTCGGCTCCGTTCCTGAGTACGCGTTGTTTGTTACAATTAGCAAATGAATGCAAGGATTCGACCATTGCCGACGTCGTCAAACATGATTTTTATTTTGATGATGTGCTGACAGGGAGTGACAGTGAGACAGGCTTAGCCTACATTTATCAATCGGTTGTGGATATTTTGTCGTCGGCTTGTTTACCACTACATAAATTTAGAACAAATTGTCCTCAGATTTTTCCTAATAATGAGTCATGTGAGGCAAATTCGCTTGACCTAAATAAAGAGACAAGTGTCTTGGGCCTGCGTTGGTCACCTAAAACTGACACATTGCAATTCTCAGTACATAATATCGATAATAAATCACAAAACGTAAGCAAGCGATACATATTATCGAATGCTTTGAAGGTGTTTGACCCGTTAGGCCTAATTAGTCCTTGTACTATAAAACTTAAAATACTATTACAGAGTCTATCTGTCTTGAAGCTGGGATGGGATGATGCTGTCCCGGATAACATTAAAAGGACATGGAAAAAGTTTACAACAAACATGTTGTCTTTAGAAACTCTTTCTGTGCCCAGATACGCACTTAGTGCGAATTGCATTAAAATAGATCTTCATTGCTTTGTCGATGCATCACAGGATGCATATGGTGCATCTATATATCTACGTACAACTGATTCGGCTCATAATGTACAAGTTAATCTTCTTTGTTCGAAGGCATGAGTAGCCCCGCTGAAACAAAACACAATACCACGTCTTGAGTTATGTGGTGCTTTGCTGGGCGCTCGTCTGGCAGCGAGGGTTGTCGCTTCGCTACGGTGTGACATTCACACAAAAGTTTACTGGACGGACTCCTCGATAGTGATTGGGTGGATAAAGACACAACCGAAGGTCCTGAAAGCTTTTGTGTGCAATAGAATAAACGAAATTCATGAGCTCACTGACCGAGCAATGTGGAGACATGTACCCACATCATTAAACCCAGCCGATCTCGCTTCCAGAGGTGTGGAACCAAGCCAACTTGCATCTTCAAGTTTGTGGTGTCAGGGACCGTCCTTCCTTAATAAGGACGAATCATGCTGGCCACAGACTTTTAACCAGACATTAGAAAATGAGTTACCTGAGTTGAAGTCACTTACCTGTACATCAGACGAACCTTTTCTTGATTTCAGTAAATACTCAGACGCACAAAAACTTAAAAGAATATTTGCCTACGTACTGAGATTTACACATAACTGTAGAAAACCTGAAAATAAAAAAGAAAGATTATTATATAGACATGAAATAAATAATTCACTTACACTTTTAATCAAAATTGCTCAGCAACAATCATTTCCTTCAGAAATTAATATCTTAAAACTAGGAAACAGTCTTACCTTAAAATCAAACTTTGTTACAGCTTGCGCCTTTCGTTGATGATACCGGCGTATTGAGGGTAGGTGGTCGCCTTGATAATTCCGATTGCGACTTCAATAAAAAGCATCCAGCTTTATTAAATGGTAAACATCACTTTACAAAGATGTTAATGGAAAGCGAACACTTACGCCTCTTTCACGCTGGCCCTCAGCTGCTTCTCAGTTCGTTTCGTGAACAGTTCTGGCCTATTGGTGGCAGGATTTTAGCTCGTAGCATAGTCAGAAAGTGCATACTGTGCACTCGCTTGCGTGGAAGAACTGTGGAGCCGTTGATGGGCAATCTCCCTGCTGACCGCGTAAATCAGAATTACCCGTTTCAAGTATGCGGCACAGATTTTGCAGGTCCTATATACATATCTAGCAAAAAGGGGCGTGGCAACAAGATAACGAAATGTTACTTTTGCTTGTTTATCTGCTTTAGCACAAAGGCCTTACATCTTGAAATTGTAAGCGACCTCACATCAAATGTAAAATATCTTCAATAAAAGCACATAAATTAATTAATTATGGTTTTATTCTTTAGAGACACAATACAACGTATGTCGAGCGTGTTGCCCAGAGAGAGAGAGAAAGAGATATATATTTCTATTCCGTTCTACTCAGTACTCAGTATACCACACTCTCCCTTACATAACTGAAAACATAGGATGTTTTATTTTTACTTTACTTATAGCTATTCATACCTTTTACAAACCCTGTTCATTCATGTATTAAAGTTTATCTGAACACCACTTAAAATACAGTTTATAATTTTAGCAACTTAACTCTAATATTAACTCTACACTAGTTTACTATTCAACTGTCCTCTCTTGCTTGCCCTACGCCTATGACTTGGGATTGGATAAATTTCCACAAGCAAGAGAGTCAATTTAGTTTAGACTATACCTTTTACAACAATCTAATAAACAAAATATGTACATGTCTTAATTAAAGCCTACTTATTCTTCTAGGGATTCAGCACATGTTATTATTTGATTTACATGCCTTTTCCATTTACTACCTTCTACGTCTACTATATAAGTTAAATCCGGTACAGACTCTTCCACTATTACACCTGGAGTCCACTGTTTACTGTTTTTCCTATAATCTCTAACCATCACTTTCTGGCCTATCTCAAACTTTACTTTCCTATTCCCTTGTGGCCTGTTTTGTACTTTCCTCTCTACTTCTTCACTTAGTGGCGGCGGTCGGAGTAAACTAAACCTGGTCCTCAGTTCTCTGCCTAACATTAGACGAGCCGGCGTTATTCCCGTCGTCCTTTGTGGAGTGTTCCTATAGTCCATAAGGAACAAGTTTATTGCATACGACATACTATGACCACTTTCTCTAATTTTCGTTACTGTGTATTTAAATGTTTGTACAAAACGTTCAGCGGCACCGTTAGTAGCTGGGTGGTAGGGTGGTGTAAACGTGTGTTTAATTTGTGCGTTTTTACAGAATTCCTGAAATTCAGAGCTGGTGAAGGAACTGCCATTGTCCGTTACCAGGTGTACCGGATAACCATATATAGTAAATAGCTTCTTAAGAACTTCTATAGTTCGTGCAGATGTTATACTTGACATTTCAAATACCTCCGGCCATTTAGTGTAACTATCCACTATTATTAAATACATCTTGTTAAATAATGGACCCAGATAGTCAGCATGTATTCTATACCAAGCTGATGTGGGTACTGGCCATGGCTTCTGCAATTTATTTGGACTTTTCCTATTTTGTAAACAGACAATGCAGTTTTTAGGGTTCCGTACCCGAAGGGTGCCAAACGGGACCCTATTACTGAGACTTCGCTGTCCGTCTGTCCGTCCGTCCGTCCGTCCGTCCGTCCGTCCGTCCGTCTGTCACCAGGCTGTATCTCATGAACCGTGGTAGCTAGACAGTTGAAATTTTCACAGATGCTGTATTTCTGTTGCCGCTATAACAACAAATACTAAAAATCAAAAGAAATTTAATATTAAGGGGGGCTCCCATACAACAAACGTGATTTTTTTTGCTCATTTTTGCTCGATATTGATAATGGTAGCAGGTAGACGCTTAAAATGTTCACAATATATTGAGTATATTATTTACTTAAAAAATGAATAATTAAATTAAAATTAAATTAATATTTAGGTGGGCTCCCATACTTTTTTTTTGCGGTTTTTTATAGAATGGTACGGAACCCTTCATGCGCGAGTCCGACTCGCACTTGGCCAGTTATTTTTTACAATGTCTTCAATATTAGTATCTAATTTCGGCCACCAAAAGTAAGACCGAGCAACCTCTTTCATACGAACAACCCCAAAATGACTTCTATGCAATTCATTTAATATGTTTTCTCTAATACTATTCGGAATTATTACACGGTATCCCCAGAATAGACACCCTCTATCTATTGTTAACTCATGCAATCTAGTATGGAATGGGAGTACATCTTGTGGTAGATCTTTTCTTTTTGGCCACCCATCAGTCAAATACCTTATTATTTTTGCTAGAGTTTGATCTTTCTTTGTTTCAATTTGTATGTTTTTCCAATTTATGATATCTAATTGTAACTCATTCATATGATAAGTATTGCTCGTGCTCCCACTAATGTGTAGTGAATGTACATTTTCATCATTATTTGGATTTGGCTCCATTTCAATCCGTGACAAAAAATCTGCTGGGTTAACATTTGTCTTTATATGTCTCACTTTGTAATTGAATGCTGACAAAAATATTGCATAGTGTTGCAAGCGTTTGGCAGCCATTTTCGGAATACTTTTCTTAGGGCCAAAAATTCTTACTAATGCTGAGTTATCAGTTTCTAATTCAAAGAACCTACCATATATGTAATTATAGAACTTTGTTATTCCAAAAATAACTGCCATTGCTTCTTTGTCTATTGTGGAGTACTTTTGTTCTACATCATTTAGTTTTTTACTTGCATATGCAATTGGTTTCACAGTACCTTCCTTATCTCTATTTGATAATACTGCACCCAGCCCTGTGTCTGAGGCATCACATGTTAAAATTAGGGGCAGTTTTGGATCATAATGTCTCAAATTGTTTGTCGACGCCAGCTTTTCTTTTATTTTTTGGAACGCTAGGCTACATTCTGTTGTCCAATTAAACTTGTGCTTTTTGGTACATTCATACAATGGAGTCATTATTGTTGCCATATCCTTTAAAAAACGGGAGTAATAATTGATTTTACCCAAAAATGACTTTAACATTGTTAAGGTGGTTGGTGTTCTTGCATTTAAAAGTGGTTCAATGTTTGATTGTATAACACTAATACCATTTTTATCTACTCGATACCCAAATACATCAAGACTTGTTACCATTAACTTACATTTTTGTGGTTTCAATTTGAATTCACATTCCTGTAATTTTTTTAGAACTTTATACAAAGTTTCTTCACAATCTTTCATATTGTGGCCTTTAATGTATATATTATCTATAAATACAATCGTATTCGGTACATCTTTTAATTTTTTAGACATTAACCGTTGAAACGACCCTGGTCCTGAACTTACTCCATATGGTAAGAAATTATACTTGAATGTTCCTACCTCAGTAACAATACTTGTGCAATCCTGACTATCCACACTGAGTGGGGCTTGTAGGTAAGCCTCCTTAAGATCCAGTTCGCAGTAATATTCACCCCCCTTTAAGGTATTGAGGATATCATCCACGTGAGGTAATGGAAAATGATCAACCTCCAAATAGGGATTTACTGTAAGTTTGTAGTCCCCGCACAATCTTACGGAGCCATCAGGTTTTAATATAGGTACCACCGGTGTTCCCCATTCACTCTGTTCCACTGGAGATATTCTTTTATTCTCTAATAATCTATGTATTTCATTATTTACCTTATCTCTCAGTGCGTATGGAACACGTCGTACTGGCAGACACCTTGGTTTTGCGTCGGCCTTTAACTTTAAGTTAATTACCTCACCCTTGAAATTACCCCAACCAGGTTCGAATACATCTGCGAACTGTTTCTTCACATGTTGTTGTACGTTTACTCTATTGAAGGAATATGTTTCATAATGTGTGTCACTCATATCTGTCTCAACCTCCGCTTCCTCATCCTTCGTAAGGGCTTCTTCACTTGGGTCGACTGTTTTTTCTAACATGTTTGTATGCAGTGTCTTCTTCGGACATAGTCGAAAAATGTGTCCTTGCTGTCCACATTCAGAGCAGTACTTCTTCTTCAGCCGGCACTCTGGCTTCAAATGATTTGATCTTCCACAGCAAAGACAGGTTAATTGTGTACTCGGTTTGCTATTTTGGTTTCTTTTTCGGTCTTGATTTGGTTTCCAGGCTTTGTTTTGGTTATAAAACATTTCTGTTACTTCTTGTGAATTGTTGGTGTGTAATAAAGCCGCTTCTACTGAACGTGCCACCTCTATGCACTTATCCAAATCCATCTCCGTCACACTTTTCATTAACTCAAATTTTATCATTCTGGATGTGACTCCGTCAATAAATTTTTCTTTGATTTGATCCTCTGGATCCTTGAATGAGCATTTTCCTGCTAGTTTCTTCAGCTCTAAAATATAATCTTCCACTTTTTCTGCTGGTTGCTGATTTCTCTGTCTAAATTTTGCTCTTTCTAATACAATGGACTGTGTCTTCACGTATTTCTTCTTTAGCTTCTCACATAACTCACTGTATTTGTAACTGCTTGGTTTTTCAGGAGTGCATAGATAGGTCAGGGTTTCGAATACTTTTGGGGATAACTTCGTTATTAATAGCGGCACTTCCTTCTCTTCTTTGATGTCATTTAGCACAATGAAACTTCCTAATTGCTGTTGAAATACTTCCCACTTTTCGCCGTCGAATGGATTTAATTCCCCGTATGTCGTCATTCTGCTTTCCGATTCTTCAGTTTTACATTTACTTCTTGTTTGCATTTATAAATGATTTGATTATATCCAACTTTGCTCAACCAACACTCAACAATCTAAAGTATTGGCCACGGTTACTGTATGACCTTGTTGGATTTGATTGGTTTGTTACGAATTCTGCTAGGAACTGACAGCTCGGTGTTATCCAACGTTGTCCAACGATCAATTCACCGCCCGTCACTCTGTATCTTGCGTCAAAAACATGGCTGGCGTCCTAATCAGAGTCTAATTTTTCTTCACTGAAAACGGTGAACGTTTTTTGACTTTTTTGTCGTTATTTGCACTTATTTTGATTTAATTTATTGCTCAATTTGCACCTCTTGAGTTCACTTTCTCGTCGCCAATAAAATATCTTCAATAAAAGCACATAAATTAATTAATTATGGTTTTATTCTTTAGAGACACAATACAACGTATGTCGAGCGTGTTGCCCAGAGAGAGAGAGAGAGAGATATATATTTCTATTCCGTTCTACTCAGTACTCAGTATACCACAAAATGCCTTTATATTAAGCCTTAAAAGACTAATAGGAAGGAGAGGTAAACCTCATACCATCACTGCGACAATGGGTCAAACTATATTGGCGCTAATAATGAATTAGGTAGGGTCTTAAAGACTAGCCTCAATAGCCTATATGAGTTCTCCAATAGCGAAGGCATACAATTTGTCTTCAATCCTCCTTATTCACCCACGTTTGGTGGAGTTGGGAAGCTGGCGTCAAATCAGCCAAATTCCATTTAAAACGAATCATGGGTAACGCAAGTCTGACATTTGAAGAGTTGAGTACATTAGCAACACAAATTGAAGCGATCCTTAACTCCAGACCCTTAACTCCTTTATCCTCCGACCCCAAAGATTTCCTCCCCTTGACTCCAGGGCACTTTCTCATAGGCAGGCCCCTGACCTCACTACCATCGCCTCCAGTAACTCTCAAAAGTCCTAACAGATATCAGAGAATTGAACAGTTACGGCAACACTTTTGGCAGCGATGGTGACTCGAGTATTTGGCGGAGCTTCAACAGCGCACCAAATGGCGCCTTCGTCAACGAGATCTGAAGACTGGTGATCTTGTCGTCTTCAAAGAAGAGAATGTCGCACCATTACACTGGCGTCTAGGCCGGGTCCATCAGTTATACCCCGGAAAAGATGGCATTACCAGAGTTGCTGACTTCCTCACCGCACGCGGAATCATACGACGAGCAGTCAACAGAGTGTGCCCTTTACTGACGTCTGAAGATCTTGAAAGCCAAGGATCAAGCCAGGACTTTCAAGGGCCGCCAGGATTGTCTACGCCAGCATTAGAAGCAGTGGGCTCAAGGTGAACTCAAGTACGACCACTGCCCGTTTTGCCCCGCTTCCCCTCAACCCCTCATCTTCACTCGCCTAGCGTCGGCTCGCGTCACAACACATCTGTTTTGTATTAATTAATAAATCTGCAAATTAAAAGGCTGCTTAATATTACAAGTATAACTTTATTTTAAAAGGGCCATAACGAACCCCCTTTAACACTCTCAACTGTGGGTTATTCATATATTTGCTTTTCAATTGCTACTAGCCGGGTGCTATCACGAGTGGCTAAGAAATGTAACGGAAATTGGAATCGGTGACGTCAGGGTCGGCTGAAGACTTTTAAAACCGCAGCTATTTTCAATACGGTTTTTAACTAATCAGATAAGATAATAATACATTCGTACAATAAAGAATGTTAATTAGTGAGAGAAAAACCTGATGAAACGTTAACAAATAAAAATTATTTTAAGCATTCTTCCACGAGTTCTTGATTTCCGGTATGGCCAAGATGGCGCCGCCGCCGCCGCCGCCGCTGGCTGGGACAAACCAACCAACTAGCATGACTCAAACTACTTCGTTCAACCTCTTTGTTGGAACCGGAACTTATGTTTGACAGCTGTGCGATGCGATCCATACAGTTTGTAAGAAAAGAGTTTCATCAATGTCACACGGGTCGATATGGATTTCTAAAACAAGCAAAGCAATGCATACATTTGAGCGAGACGGCTTAAAGACGTGACGTCAGATGGTATATAATCTGAGCGAGATGCAAATAGTAGTGACACTATTGAATGAGTTAAGTATATCACCACGAGCGCGACAAATTGTAGATAAGGAATGGTGGGGAGGCAGTCGCTCACGTCCGAAGGAATTACTTGGAACCCACAGCCCTTCACATCCTTCCCGGGTAGTGCTAACGAGCGACAAATCATCATCATCATCATAGTCATCAAATCATCTCAAGACATTATAATTTCCAGGTTCTCAAATGAGAACCTGACCACTTGACACTGGCAAAATTAACCTCAAACAAGGTTAGGACGCCATTAATAAAAAGAAGAAGAAGAAGGAATGGTGGGAAATAAATGACATGAAGTATTAAAAGTAAGTACAAGTATAAAATAATTTCAAATAATCGGACGTCTGAAACTTAAAAGTAACTTGAAGCAGAGATTGGATCTCAAAATTGGAAATTTAAATCTCTTTTAGTATAGGTAGGTATAGGTGTATAGTATAGGTACCACTTAATGATCTAGCTACAGAAGTTTTACTTCTAACACGTGTACGGTGCTACACGCGTATTTTTTTTTTGTAATAATTTACGGGACTACCCCCATAAAAAGAAGGATGTTGATTTTATTTTTATTTTTCGTAGAGGTCTAGTGATTTATGTTCCCAAACTCTTAAAGTAAAACAAATTCTTAAAGTAACGCATTTTATTTTTAAAACTATCCCGGATTATTAAAATAAGTATATTTGTTCAGGCAAATATGCCAAATACACCATTAATTAGACGCATTACAAAATCATGCGCCTCTGAAGCGTATGGTTATCTTTTAGGCAAGTTTTGCTATGGTTATCTTTCTAGGGTTAAGATTGTATCCGCATACTTACCACACGTAGTCCAACACAGGAACTTATAATGCAGCCGCATACGTACTGTACGCAGCGCCGTACCGGAGTGTAAGTAAGACGAATACTTACTGTACGTAGCAGAGTACAGTAAGATTGTATCAGCATACTTACCACACGTAGTCCAACACAGGAACTTATAATGCAGCCGCATACGTACTGTACGCAGCGCCGTACAGGAGTGTAAGTAAGACGGATACTTACTGTACGTAGCAGAGTACAGTGAGATTGTATCCGCATACTTACCACACGTAGAACAACACAGGAACCTAAAATGCACCAGCATACGTACTGTACGTAGCGCCGTACCGGAGTGTAAGTAAGACGGATACTTACTGTACGTAGCAGAGTACAGTGAGATTGTATCCGCATACTTACCACACGTAGAACAACACAGGAACCTAAAATGCACCAGCATACGTACTGTACGTAGCGCCGTACCGGAGTGTAAGTAAGACGGATACTTACTGTACGTAGCAGAGTACAGTAAGATTGTATCAGCATACTTACCACACGTAGTCCAACACAGGAACTTATAATGCAGCCGCATACGTATTGTACGTAGCGCCGTACAGAAGTGTAAGTAAGACGGATATTAACTGTAAGTAGCAGGTACAGTCAGACTGAAGCCACATACTTACTGGGAGTAGCCCAACGCAAGAATTTACAATGCAGCCGCATACGTACTGGAATATGAGGCTTATTACGTATTTCCTGTTGTAACACCATCGAGAATGATGCACAGTCTTTATACTGGTGTTCCTGTATTATCATTATGGAGCATGGTGTTTCTTATAACTGGTTCAGTATGCAGCTTCAATAATAAGTAAGTAACAACTAAATGACTGATGTTACACTCGTAAGCAGTATCTCGTTGCAAGCTACGTGGTACGTAAGCTGCGACGGGCTACGTATACGTAGCTTTTTTTTCTGAGTGTATGCGAGTTTTAAAACCTAGTTATGTGCAGTTTTATACACTACTTTATCTACTCTACACTAGTCTACACACGTGTCTATACAAAGATCAGAGTTAAAAGACACAAGAATATTTCCACAAAATTCTGTGTCTAAAAATATTAAAGTATCTGTAGTCTAAACAACAAAACGTCAACGTGCCCATGCCGCGAAAACCCAGTGTTCACAAATAATTGATCTTATGTTTTAGAAATGTTATAATGTTTTTTTTTATTAAAATACGTCATTGTGTTTATAAAGCATGTCATTATGAATCCCAACAAAAACATGCATACGCATATACAAAAACGCCAGACTCGCAGCCTGCGCAGTTTATTCTACCGTAAAAAGTTGTGAGATCTAATTTTAAACCAAGTCGGTTAATTTAACCAGTATCTGTGTATGGTAGAATCTTTCCAACAACTTTATTGTCGTATACTGTTAAGTACCTACCTAATTAGTTAACTAATAACATTTATAGTGATCGGATCAATATAAGACATCTTTATTTCTTCAATGATAATTAGAATGACTTGGCAATCGCACGTAGAAAAGTTGTCGACTATAGGACCGTGTGTGCAACGTAATGTACCTATTGCTCTCGCTCCGAAATAATTCGTTGTTTTCTTATTAGTTAAGTTTATCTTTATTTAGAGATGTGTTGTGTTGAGTAATAATATTCATTTGTGCTCTGGGTGCTATAGAGTGGTCAGTTGAGCGCGATTGCCAAGTTATTCTAATTATTATTGAAGAAATAAAGATGTCTTATATTGATCCGATCACTATAAATGTTATTAGTTAACTAATTAGGTAGGTACTTAACAGTATACGATAATAAATTTGTTGGAAAGATTCTACCATACACAGATACTGGTTAAATTAACCGACTTGGTTTAAAATTAGATCTCACAACTTTTTACGGTAGAATAAACTGCGCAGGCTGCGAGACTGACGTTTTTGTATATGCGTATGCATGTTTTTGTTGGGATCTCATTTCTTTTTGTAAGTAACTTTCCTTTTTTTCTTTTCGGGTACTATTTCTTGTGCGTTAGATACCGACTTTCTCAAAGCCCACTCCCTATCTCTATGGGCTCTTCTCTGTGGCTTTGATGTTACGATTTGTGACAAGTCTGGGCGGTGAATTATATAAATATAAATCATACCTCAAACCAAACCATACCGCGATTCAGGAAATGCACACCTAGCGACATCTAATGGGGAATAGCGATATTAGACAATATTGTAACAGCTTTATTTAAATCATAGCTGGAACCAAACAATACCGCGATTCAAGATACACATAGCGACATCTAATGGGGAATAGCGATGAATCGAAGTAGTCGTGTACTGAGCTTATTGATAATTAATATATTATGAAATTGGGGCTAAAATTGCGCAAGGTTTCCTTGGCTTTGCAGGCTAAACTTTAACCATGCTCAAAATTTTAAGCTTTTGGGTTCGCTAGAAGTAACCTTTAGAGTTTTCATGATCGTGAATCAGTGAGTCAGTGAGTGTCAAAATTGAGGAACTTTGAATTGCTGTACCTTCAACTCTACTGGTTCAAATTTATTGAAATTTTGAGAATATGTCTTATGACATGGTGCCTTTTAGCCGCCGGGAATTCAGGTTTCTATCTTTATCCACAACGGAGTAACAGGTAGGTCAAATATGCTCTGAATGGCTTCCTGTAAAGGATGTTACTGCTGCGCCCGTATGTTTTGCTCTTTGCTCGACTTGGCTTGGGGGCGCTGCCGCGCCCCCAGATTCGTTTTCAAGTTTGCGATTCGTCACTTTAAAAAATAACTTCATTCCTATTGCTTCCTCCCTCTCGGTATGCAAATAACGTCAGCCGAAATTGAAATCTGTCTCCTGACAGTGAAGTCCATACGTACACAATATTTGAAACGAATTTACGATGCTAACAGCGAGCATTTATGTCGTGACGACTCGTAAACGTTTAAAAACAAATACGTTTCACATTTTTTTTATGTAGAAACCTAACTTCTGAGTTGAAGCCTGATTTCCAAATGGGATGGGAACAAACATTATTTTTTTAATCGGTTCATAAATAATATCCGTTTCGAGGTAACAGACATAAAAAATACAACCGAATTGAGAATCCCTCCCTCCATCGAATTTTACTTATTTAAGGCCAGATTATAATAATTGTTTATAAATATTCAATGTATCTACATATATGTAAACTATACTACTTATTAATAAATATATTTTATGTGAACAATATTGTTTACTTTAACTTACCTTACTTTAACATCATAATAATCGCATCGAGACACTTGAGATAACAGTGATTACCATTGCTCTACTCTACATTATAACGTTGCGTAGAGATGCGTTTTCGTATCTGTAAGTTGCATTAAACTGTAAATAATGTAGGCAGAGTGTGTTGTGGAATGTTGGCAGCTTGTCAGCGGCGTGTCTATTTATCCTTGCACTGTTCTGTTCAGGGCGTTGGTCCTGGAAGGCCGTCGCGCGCCCGCCGCCGCCGCCGCCTGTTTCGCGCGAGTATAGTCTGCGTCCGCGGCTTGCGCTGCCCACTAATTACCAGCGCGCGCGGCGGGCGGCGGCGGCGGCGGGCGCGGGCGCATCGTGACCGCGCGTCCGTCACTCGATCGAGTCACGCGCCGCGCGCGAGTCCCCGTGACGTCCCCCCCCCCGCCGCTTCCGCGCCCGCCCCCGCCCTCGCCTCCGCCCGCCCTGCCTCTGTATTATAAACCCGAGCGGCAGATGCGTGAATGATGGCGCGCGTACCATTCACATTATCGATTATCGTGCCTGTCGAAATCACGCGCTGTAATTTACTGACGCTGCGTCGGAAAATCCCTTCAGCGAATCAGAAGCGACG